>JASDQU010101055.1:855801-871564 GCA_032191745.1 Picea mariana | reverse complement strand
ATATCTCGAATGACCAAGATTGAGGTGCCTAGATCAACGGTGCTCAGGCGATTTCGACCCCCCTCTGCCATTCTGTCTTTAATAAAGGGGGGGGTGTCCAGAATGGTGTGGTATTGACATGGGGCCCCCTCCTGTCATGTCACCTTTTGTGTTTTCTTCTCCCCTTCCACCTATTCTCCACTTGACCGTGCGACAGGGCCCGTTTCCTTTCGCTCCTCCTCGTCCTCGATAGTCGGTTCCACAACTCCCCTCTCTCCATCCACATGGTCCCTCCCCATCTCATCAGTCACTCACCACCCGCCATGTGTCCCGCTCCCTTCAACGTCAGCCTCCCATAAATAATGTGCCCCCCATTACCATTATATCCCATCTCCTACTCCCTGCACTCATTTCCTTCCGCTATGTGTCTTCCCCTGTCACATCTCCCACACCTCATCACCTCTCATCTCAACCTCACAGTTTTTGCGCCATCACCCTCGTCGGAACCCTCATCCACGTCCGTCGTAGGGGTCCCCTCACGGCATTCCAACGAAGAAGCATCCAAAGAAAGGTCACCACATCGTCTGAGTATAGAGTTGATCGAGGCCATTCCCAATCCCAAGGAAACAGTTATTATGGCAGTTGAAGGTGGTTGAACGTCATCTTCTTCCATAAATAAAAGGCCAGGAAAGGACAAGCATAGAGATAGACTGACAGTCTGTCCTGATAGAGCTTGCATCTGTCAAACCACTGCAGGATAGTTAGGAATCTGATTGCGTCTATCATAAGTGCACGATTGTCCAGAGTCTGCATGCACAGACTGCCAGAAGACATGCATACACAATTTCTTTAATGTAGTTTCTCGTTTTCGTTGTTGTTGTTTTGTTTTGGCTATATGTAGGCATTTTTTCCAGTTTGTAAAGGGTCAATGGTTGAGCTAGGCTCCCGATTGTAAGTTTTGATGAAGCACTGGTTGCTCTAGTTATGTATTAGCATTTGAGACTTCTTTCCTTTATGGATGTCAGCCTCTTTCCATCTCTCTGTTTACACTGTGTTAGAACAGCTCTGAATTGGAGGATCCATTCGATTTGTGTTGTTATAGGATGATGTAGGTTGGATCACTATAATAGTCACATTGTTTCTAATCAGTTCTTGTGTTTTCTCAACGTTGAATGGCTTGGAATTGGAGGATCCAATCAAGTCACCTTTCAGTTCCTTGAAACTCTGGGCCAAGAGGATCTTGTCTTCCGAGTTTTTCCTCCTCAAGCTGTCGAAGGCATGATGCTCGAGGTAGTCTTTCTCACTCATCTCATTAATTCTTCCATCTACCCATCTTATACTCAACTTACTGACAGAAGTTGGATCAAGACCTCCCTTGTTTTTTACATACCAGACCCGGTTTCCTGAGTTAAAGCTATACTTTTCTGGGTCTCTATACATTCGATCACCCCCATTAAATTAATTGTGACATAAAACTGATGGGCATCGGGCTCTGCTCCTGCTGCAATCTAGGAGTGACTTACGATGCTAACAGGACCCGTAGCATACCAACTTACACTCCCAACTAATCTAAGAATTCATAATTTATTTCATGTTTCTTTGTTTAAAAAGTATGTTCATGAACCTAATCATATGATTGATTGGAACTTGGTGCAGGTGGAACCCGAAGGCGAGTTCCAGGTGGAACCCCTGCGTATTCTGGACCGAAGAGAAATAGCACTCCATAAAAAAGTTGTCGCTCAGGTAAAGGTGCAATGGAAGCACTCTAGTCCTGAGAAGGCCACTTGGGAGTTGGAGGGAGATTTGCAGAAATATCATCCAATCTTGTTCCAAGAAAGGAACAAACATTGAGGATAGTTTTTTATTGAAGGGGGAAAGGATGTGAGATTCCCAAAAATAAAGTATTTCTTAAATTTTTTTTTTTTTTGAACAACCATGTTAAAATCGAATGATCATGACTCCATGAGTGGGGAACATGTTGGAACTACCTCTGAGATGATTGTTACAAGTGGAAAATCAGAGATTTGGCCATTGGCAGCCCCTGAAAATTAGGGATTTAGAAAGATGCGAAAATTCCCAAGGGGGGGAAGAAAGACCTAGGCAAAAATGATTTGTTTTGTTAAATAACATATGTGAGGAGGTGAGATGTTGCCTAGTATGCTGGGGAAATGAAGAATATTGGTTTTCTTTCTGTTATGAACACTACTGATTGAGTGTGGGGAAAGAGGAATCTGCTAGAACTGAAAGACATTTCTGAGGAGGAGTTTTCCAAGTTTTCCCTCATGGACTCATGCTCAGGCTAGGGGGTGAACTGGGCAAGTGATTTGGATGCCCTGTTATACGGTTGGGAGGAACGTGGTTGTTCCCTTTATCTTCCCGCGAACTGGTTTAGATATATTAAATCTTCTTCTTCTTTGTTTTGAATGATTTTTGAATATCTGATATCATGGATCTATTCGTGCCAAGTTGAAATAATTTCCATGGATGGCATTTTTTCATTGTATGAAGTTTATAATCAAAGACCAATTCTGGAATAGTTCCTCCTAGAACTAAAATTCTAGGTATAATTCATCTATGTGTAAATGAACTTGAAGGAACAGATCTGTCTGCAAATGTATGTGTATTCCTGTAGTTGAAATATTAGACAAATCTATCTATGAATAATTGAAGTTAAGAAAGTCTTTCCATATATTACATATAGACTTACATATGTATTTATATACAATATACATCGATATGGTTGCATTTAGTACCATGTATAAGTTTTATTAAATGAATATCTAATGACTGCAATAGAAACCCCACTTATACAGAGATTCATTGTCATAGTATTTGAACAAACAAATGATGCCAATAGGTAACCATCTACCTCTCGTATAAATAAAATTACTAAATCGAAGAGTCTAAAACTGTCCTTAAACCTTGTTATAGTACCAAATGAAATTAAATAAGTTCATTTCTCTGTTATAAGATAATATAGAAACATAATACTCCATGAGAATAAGGATTCGAAGAAAATTAGACATAACCTAATTACATGTTGATCGACGTTTTAACCTTTGCACACAAAAATAAAGGGACCCAATTGTAGAAATACATACTGTATGAAGTAAGTTATAATTTTTTTCTTTTTTACTGTGAACATACATGCGAAATAGCCCACTCAGTCTTCGTGACAGTGGACGATATAGAATTTGACAGTTACAATTGTAAAATTCTGTACCTAGACTTGCAAATTCAAAATTCCTTATTGTTTCCAACCTGTACAAGCCAAAACTCCAATTTGGGATGAGATCCTACTATTTTTGGAATTTCACGAAAATATTTACGCAATTAATTAACAAGTCAAATTATGAATAGATGGAAACAGACATAGGCTAAATTCCTACCAATGCTAATGTTATACCTTGAATAAAGTTTTCATGTATATAGGTATAAAACACAGGATAATGATAAATGGAAACTGGGAAGTCTTGAGTATAAAAACATACTTCTAGGCTATGAAATATATATATATATATATATATATATACTACTGTACTAGGCTATGAAAAATGTTATAATGCTACTATACTGCCATATATGGCAAATTATACTCTGAATGTATGTATAACTAGTAATAAGAAGAATCCTGGAAAATAAACAGAATAACCATGAAATGAATTAAGCTCTGAAATACAAAACTGGCTTTGGAAATGGAGGGGATTATGATAAATTCAAAAAAATAAAAGTGCGGAACTCGTTTACTCTTCATAAATATCCATAGTTGAATCAACTCAATATATGATGACTAGGTTACAAAAAAGGGAATGGTTGTCCAGATTTTTGTAAAGAAAAATATAAAATAACATAGGTGGTATTGAATTTCACTACTCTAGTATTTTTTCTTGACTTCACATGGAAACAAGAGAAGGAATGGTCAGGGAGTAAGCCCCTTCCAAGTTTTAATTACAGCTACAACAAGACGCAAGGTTTGTGTTCCTTTCTAAGCTCCGAAGTATTAACATAAAGTAGGGCATACCCCTAACCAACCAATACAGAAGATTTCGATGAGATTTCTTTATAAATATTAAAGATGGGATATAGCCTTGTCCCTCAGTACCAGTGAACTCTAAAGGCTAAGTCTGATGGATAATGGACTTGGAACTAGAATACCTTTCGCGTGGATGATAAGGAGTGGCCCCAAAGTCTCGTGGAGATGACACCTTTATAAGAGAGATTCACCATTGAAATCATCAGTAAAAGATACGAAAATAAAAATAAACAAGAAGCTACAATAGAACCATAAATGAAGGCAACGAAAATTTTGAATTAATAATTAACTCATGGTTGGAATCTGGAAAATTTTTCTTGTTGCATTTTTGGTTGAGTAAATGTCCCGAGCCGAGGGAATTGGTCTAGGTATTCCTGATGGGTACCTTGCATCAACCGGGTCCCATCATTACCGTGATACCAAGCCGCAAATCTATTTCTCATAAAGGAAATTCAACAGTACTAACTTTCTAACATATAAACTATGTAAAATACATGATACAGATAGATGAAGACCCTATGTAAACGTTACTTGTAATACAAAATCTGTAGCTAAGTGTAAATTATAACCTTGTACAATATCTACTGCAAACTAATATTCAGAAAAGAAGAGAAAATATACAATGACAAATACAAACATTACACATAGATTTTTCACCTGGAAACCCAAACCGGGAAAACCAACATATATTATATTCATACATTGTATTACAATGTTTACAATACAATATATATATAGGAGCCAGCGGCATCCAAAACCCTAACCCAATGACCTGGATTAGTCCAAAACCCTAATTCCTTAACCGGAAATAGAAAACCATCGGCAAAAAACCATGTGCCGAAAAACCACATAGATATAATGCGGTCCCTAAAAATGTCGTCCCGGTGCGAAAAACAAATTCAGGGGCCCTGCACCCCCACTCTAACCCCCCTGCGTGCAAAGAATATAACACATACCCAACACTGAGTGGTTAATACATCCTGAATCAAATAACCGAGGTACTTTTAAGCCAGCCCTAACTATAAAGATAACCTAGCGTTGAACCCAAAAGGCTTACGCAAATCTCAGAATCGATAAGGGTAAGAATCCCTTTTAATACCCCAAGCCTTATGCTGTAGTTTTTCTTTTTCTGTTAAAGAAAGATTCGAAACCACCGATTCTTTTCCAATGGTATCGGGTGGATGTAACAGCCTTCGAAGAACATAGGGTATGTATACGACTCAATTATTTATTTATCGGACCTCAGAGACTCATCTATGAAAAGCCAAGAATCGTCAGAGATAACGATAAAGGAAAAACTTTAATTTAAATATGTATAACAGAAGATACAAAACATTGCATTCCTTGTAGTTCCTTCCTTTAAATGACCCTATTATTCAAGCATTGTTTCAAGTTAAAATCCTTACCAGGAAGACGGGCTACGCTACCTGCCACCAGGATGCAACCCAAGTCAACAGTCTGTCTTGTCGTAGATAGTGATACACGAGACCATTCAGAGAGTCTCATAATGAAAAAGGAAAGTTCATTTAACCCTAGGAAGAGACCTTACAAGAGCAAGTTAATGCTAAAGGCATAGGTGTTGGCCGGGCCATGTGATGGGAGTTTGGTTGGCGTGTTTTGACTGGGAGGTATTGGAAAGGTCCATCGAAACTCGTACCTACAGGACCTCCATTAATGACTAGATGCAGAGCCTTAACTCTCGTTGAAATTTATATCTTTCCACCCATGCTATGCATCAAATGCGTAGTTAACTTGACTCCTTCGTGACATGACTAGTTAGGCTGCGTTTTCTTAACTACTAACCTGCAGTTAACCTCTTATTTCAGTAAGATTGTAGTTGGGATCTTGTTACCCGAACGCCAGTATGAAAGGGACGAGTTTATCCCTTTACTAATCACTCTTAATTGTTAAAGGAACCCTATTATTTTCACCCATCTATACAGTGATACTAAACTCTAGTGGTGTATAGTTCTCACCCCTTGATTTTTATGTTAGGTAAATGCATTATTTAAAGATTGTAATACTCATTCCTGTGTGCATGAACACATAAATATCATGTCTAGGGAAAGGATAGGATTGTAGGTTCTAAGACTAAAATTATACAGATACATTTGATAAACAGAGATGAACAGATTTGAAACCTTCGGTAAGTTCTAGAGCCTATCTTGAACTACTAGACTGATATAAAAGGGTTATCACATGAAAATAAGAACTCAAGTTACCTTGCAAATTTTTTTATTTTTGGCATTTTTGAGGTATATTATAGTTGTATACTCGAAAATACTTTTTCATCCCCAACAACCAAGCGCTTACTTCTTATCCTTTCTTTATTTCTCCTTCAAAGGTAAGCGGATTAGACTTCTTGAATTCTTCTATTAGATAACTCTATGAGTTTATCTTTTTCTTCATTTGTGGAACACTTGATTTGGTGTCATTGTTGGATAGTTCCTCGGTAGTGTTCTTCCCACTAGACGAATCCATGGAAATTCTTCCACTAGCTCTGTCCTCTTAGCATATCGATGCCTTTTCTTGGAAAAACGTCTTCCTACATTGCTATGGTCCAATCCATGATTCTAGTCATATGAATGATTTTGTATCTTCTCATACTATTGTAGCTCTATATTACTAGTGGACGGACCTTATTGAAAATTCCTTTGAATATATAAAAAAATATGCAGTAGCACTGCATTCATCTCTTCCTACTTGGCTTGAGCTCTCATGAGCCTCTCATTGTCTTCCATTAAACTTTTAACAGTAGCTACAAGATATGGAGGGGTTTCTCTGGCCCTCCAACCATTAAATTATTCATCTCTGAAGTGTGAGGTGTCCTCCATGTCATGTTACACTATTCGTCTTTCCTTCCTTTTTAGTATGCCCTATTTGCTGAAACTGTGAAACATTACTAGTTGTTTCGTAAAAATTTGAAGCATGCACTCTTGGAAAATCAAAAGTTTTCTTAAAAAATCATGCAATCTTGGTCATACATTCAAGCATAGAGTTTGAAATAAACTCTAGTACCACTCTGTAACACACCAGGCCCCCTAAAATTACTTAGGTTGGTGGAATGTTAAAATTTATCATTTTTTTAACGTTAGGACTTAGGCCTGAATTTCCAGTTCCTATTTTTCATGATATACGTCAGAACTTATCTTATCACAACATCCAAATATGTTAAATATCACTCGTTCAACACCCAAATCCCACTGAAACTTCCCGAAGGGTTCATTACAAGGATCAAGAATCAAGCATTCCTGATCAGACAGTTCGAGTTCATTTTACATGACCAAATCAATGGTCAGAAGTCATTCGAAATTCCTTCTCATAGAAACAACAGGTTACGTGACTCACATACCCTTCCCAATGACACCTCTCTGATGGATCATTATAATAGATCCAATGTTCCTCGAGGATGAAAATTGACAGTCCCGATCGCATCGACACCTTGATCTAATCAACGATTATTTCCCTTCTCATCACCTATTTGTGATGTGAAAAGGTGGGGTCATTAATAGATATATGTCTAGGATTACACTAGACACTCTCCGCATGAATAAATTGTTCATATCCACTTGGGATCCGTTTCCATCAAATTGAAAACATTCCAAGTGATCATAGATTGTTTCAATTAGTGCTCTTTGATGAGACTATTACGATGTATCCACAATCCTCAATTGTCTTGAATAACAGTCAATATCTACTTGGCTTCTTATAACTTCATGGTAGTTAATTGATGCCTCTATTCTTCTAATTATTCATCATTATATTGGATCCTTCTAGATCTAAGGGCTTGGAATCCATTGGCATACCTTCTGATGGATATGTGGTCATCACATTCTCAGACTCTTTTTGCATCACACTCCTTCCTATGCTCCCCCCTTTTCAATACCTCCCCGACCCTTCACCTTCTGATGGATTATTAGTGAATTGTCTAGTACCTATGGCCCATACCTCATCATATTACCCTTCAATATATCAAATATCCAAATTTACTCAGGGTCCTCCCATTGGAGTCCCATTACAACTTTGAAACTTCAACACCCTATGGCATCACCCTATGACCAACGGTCACGATTTTCTTCCTTCATCGAATCAATGACTATTAATCTTCCTAGTTTGAATAGAGTTTTTCATCAGAGTTATTTAGGCTTGTTCCAAGGCTTAACAAATTAGGGTCTTTTAAGGATTATTTTCCATAGTTCTACATGATTCCCTAGGACACTCCTCTTATCTTCAATTCACCAAGAATACTCTTTCTCTAAAATCCAATTGAATATTTTCATCCTCTAAAATTTTCATTCTAATTAAGGAAATCATCAGGTTAAAGGGTTCCTACAACTACATAGGAACTTTCCCAGGGATCAGAAAAATTTTGATCGCTCATCCCAATCATGAATTTTTGTCTTTCAAGCTTTACATTCCAGGGGATAACAATCTATAAGGATACAACCTACATTGACCCTTATAATTTATTTGTTTGTGGTAAGAAAATGGATAGTGAAAGAAAGTTCATTTTAATATATTTTACTCTGTAATTCAACATTCTTTCATTTAACCACATTTACCATATAAACAAGAAATAGGTCATCTTCACCATTAAGCATGTAATAGACATAGCAAACCAAAACACTAATCTATTTAGTGAATAAATTATCCAGACAACAAACTAAGAGGAAATTCCTTTCTACCCAACCATAGGATATGGTGCACTATTCTTTCTTATAGCATGCCACCCCTGTTCTAGGCCATGAAACCACCAAGGCACTAACTCACTTACAAATCAAGAGATGGTTTAGTAAGGTTACTCACCTTTACTTCAATTGTAACAATAGAATCTACCCTCTTCCCACTGGGCTCAAGACCTCCATGATTTTATCAGGTACCTTCCGCACTAGATTTTCTTTACACAAGGGATCCCCTTCTCTTCTACAAAAACCCTCGACAACCTCCCCTTACTAGCATTGGATTCTTTCCAAAAAATAACAAGTTGTAAAAAATCTTTTCCATGGTTACCATTAATCTATTCGAAAAACTTTCTATTTTCTTCAGAAAATATTCCCAATTCTCCTCTATTGTTCAAAATCTTGCAAATAAGCTCTTCTACTCTTTGCACATCTGTCTCTAAGTCTGTAACTCACGCTATTCAAAATGGACCTTTGTGGTGGTCCTTCTTATTAGCGCTTGTGTGTTGGTTATCTTCCACTTCCTAAGTTGTTGTATTTCTCCTTCACACATCCTCCTATTCTCTTTGTTTCCCTATATTCTCATCTAGTCATAACTATGGTGTTTTTCAACCTTTTCCCTCTTCTTCCTCCTATTCATGGGATCCCATATGTTTGTTGTTAGAACAAATCTATTATGTTAGGTTCTAGAATTTGAAGGGGAAATCTAGTGTGTCGTTATGAATGAGGTCTCAATTGACCCTTTATTCCTCCAAGTACGGAATATGCCAATGGTTATTACTAGTTGACCACCCAATCTTTACCACCATAAGATTATTTCGTGTTTATATGCAATCCATGTACGTTGTCAGGTGGTATATTCAATTCTTATAGGTGTAGGATGGATTGTTGAGAAAGATTCCTATTTTCCTCTTTAAAATGCGTCAATTTCTCCTCACTAGTCCCACTTGTGGTATCATGACCAATACTCAAGGGTTCCTTCCCAGTTAATTGTCTAGTATTTTTTCATTAATCACAAACATAGTTACATTCTTCATAATCACAATACATGAAGTCTCAGTATAATTACAATTATTGGGGGAAACATGGTGTTACAAATAGTTTACTTGGTTTCCCTCAAAGTCCATGATGAAACCCACAACACCTACCACCCATTAATTCTTATTATAGTACTTATAATAATCTTGTTGTTTTTAATTATCATTAATTATAATAATATTTTTTAATATAAATTGTCAAATACAATAACTATTATAATTATAATATCCTTTTATAATTATAATAACAACAATTAATTTTTAGTGTACTTTTCATCCAACTCTTCCTTGGGCTCCCCCATGGAGAGGATAATTTGTTTCAAGAAGGATTGGTTGAACCTTCCTTGTGCTCTCTCATTATTGGAATACTATTCTTGAGGAAGGGTTAGTCAAGCCTTACTTTGACTCCCATTGAACAAGGACACTTTTCTTGAATAATGGTCAACTGATCCTTCCTCGAAATCCCTCTTGATGAGAATAATTTCCTTAAGGAAGGTTAAGTCATCCCTTCCATGGGCTCCCTCTTGATGGGAATTCTATGTTCAAGGAGGTCATCAAGCCCTTCACATAGCTCTATGTAAAATAAAGGAAATAGTAACTAAGATCAACAATTTGAATAAACACATATATGTTTATAATGTTGCAATTTACATAACAAACACAACTTTAAACTTTTCACTACAACTATTATAAATTTATTTTAATTCAATATTTTTAAAGCATTAAATAGTAATAAAAAAATTCATATCAAAACATATTGGCCTCTAAAATGCTTAGTATATGGATGTTTTAACTGAAAACTACTATGAAATTAATGTTCTAATAGTTTTCTCATAACTAATTTGAAACTAGTGTTCTAATAGTGTTCTCATAATAGAAGTTTTGGGTTTTAATCTTAAATTATAGATCTTGTATTAAATTCATGACCACTAAATTTAAATCACTAAAGCTTCACCTACTCAGGTTCGAGTATTCCCATGTCAATTGGGTGTACCTTGTATAGTTGTGAGGAATGATTGTTATCCTCCCCACTTGGTTTCAATTCTCATAATGACATGAATAAAACTCATAATGAGTATGTTATAATGGCTACAAATCTATATGTATTGGAAATTAGTATCAAAATATTGATTTATTTCATAAATCAAAATTTAACTAAACAATTTTTATAGTATGGAAGTTTGAAAGATCCAATATGTTTCAACTATGAAATCCCCAATCCTTTTATATTTGAAAGTTATCTTACATTTTAAAAAAAAAAAGTAGAAAGGAGTAAGGGTGAAAAACATTATGAGTCATGTCATATTTCATGAATCAAAATTAACTATAGCTTTTTTAATAGTATGGGAGCATGAAGGATCCAATATGTTTCATGTATGAAAAGCCCCAATCTTTTATATTCGAGAGTTGTCCTACATTTAAACAAAAAGGAGCTAGAGTGAGGACATTTCTCATGGGTCATATCCTTTTCATGTAAATTCAATCCACCTTTTTCCGTAAATTTGCATTATGTCACTAAACATTATATCCTTCTTTTGAGTTAATATATATACTTGAATTCATATCTTACATTATTTTTTTATATTTGTTATACTTGCACTATATCGTTTTCATGTAAATAGATACATTAACGTTTTCATATAAATTTATGAATAAAAATATTGTTTAAATTAATATTAGTGCATTATATCTTTCCTTTTGAGTTAATATATATACTTGAATTTATATTTTACATTATTTTTTTAGATTTATTATACTTGCATTATATCTTTTTCATGTAAATAGATACATTAATTTTTTCATATAAATTTATGGATAAAAACATATTTTAAATTAATATCATTGCATTATATGTTTTTTTAAGTAAGAAGATATATATTATATGTTATGAAGCAAAAAATTATAGTATCGATTTGATATTGATTTTTTGGATGTGTTGAGTTGCTCCAGAGAGAAACCAACTTAGCTTAACACTTCACTGTAAAAATTAGTAATGATTAAAAATATTTCTCTGAATTTCTCCATGGGGACACTGATGTGACCGACCCATGCATGCATACTATCAACCAAAATAAGAGCATACTATGAACCAAAAAAACCATATCTTCTAACAGACCCATAGAATTGACAGTGCTAAACTCCAACATCCTATGAAGAATCTTCCAAAAACAACTAACACTTGTCAAAATAAAAAAAACATTATAACACATGTGCACTTGTCAACTGTCATGGTGTCTGGAGCGCTCTAACACCCCATCCGAGAGTCATTATACTATATGTTAATATACGTGCATTATGTCATCTTAACTTTATATGGTTTATTTTTTAATTAATGTTATTTGTGGAATATGAGAAAACTTCAAGAAAGTTTTTTTTTTCTTTATTAACACTAATCTTGTTTTATATGATCTATTTTAGTGTAGATTCTTATTTTTATATATAATATCTTTATTAAAACAACTATAAGTATTATTAGTTATTATTATTTGAAATATTTCTTTATTTGACATATATATCATATGGCGCATCATCACTACAAACATTACACTTCTACTTCACTTGTAAAAGGGGTTTATGGATGCTATAAATTTAAAGAGAAAATATAGGAAAATTATGAATAAGAGAAAGTTAATAAATATAAAAAATATCATTAACCTTACATTAAAGGATTAAAAATGTATTCATGTTTTTTTTTTTTGTAATTTAGAGTGTGTATTGATTCCTGTTCAAAAATACAGATGTCTGAAAGATAGCTACTTACCTGGCATTGGTGCCCTGTTGGGAAACCACCTTTGTCAGGTGTCCAAGTTCAAAATAGAGTTAAGGGTGCCCATTTGGGAAACCACCGTTGTCCGAAGTCTAGTACATAGAAATAAACTTAGCTACAAGGCCACGCAGGGCCATATTTATGAAAGGGATAGATTTCATGTGTATGAGGGAAAGAATTCTACAATACCAAGGAGGGCCAAAATATTGACAATAAGAGAAAAAGAGCATGGGAAGGAATTAGTAACCTAGACCTAGAAGCATCCCGGCGTAGACCTGCACTACCTGTGCTTTTCCTTTCTCTCGATCAGCCATGGCTCTTCAAAGGTCTTGATGAAACACCATCACAGTATCCACTTGGTGCCATCGGTTGTCTTCCCTGGTCTGAACTTTGCACATGGTCATTTTGATGTCCTCCAGATATTTTTTAATGATGCTCAGAGTGGTCATGAGCTCATATTACTCATCGTCCCTACTAACAAAAGGAGAATGGTGGTGGGATATCGGAGAGGAGTAAGAGGATCCCAGGAGATGGGAATAATGTGAAATAGTGGGGGAGGGACGAGGGGGGTGGTGGTGGAAATGAGGGATGTCATGGTGGAGATGGGGGAGGTGGCGCATAACCAAGCGAATTTCCCAAGAGATCAAACCACTCGACCCTATAGCCCTAGTGGTTCAAGAGGGGGGAGATGCCAGTAACTAGATCAATGGGTGGTTTAGAAGGAGAGGGGATGACTAAATGGGTGAGAGGAGGGGTAAAACCTTCTTCAAGTGGGTGAACATACATGGGGTCCAACAGAGGGGGAGAAGTCGAAGTAGAGTGGGGGGAAACAACTCAAGGAGGGCTTGAGGATTTGCACGACTGAACAGAGGGGGTTGGTTTCCTTCCCTGAGCTTAGTACCAGGCTGCTCCATGCCTTGGTCTGCCCCTAGGTCATGGCATGAATGAATGGAGGGTTCACACCAGAAAGCTCCATAATGGAGGGTATGCACCAGAGAGCTCCAAAACGCAAATGGAGGAAGCGCACCATAGCTGCAGAGAAAAGCAGAGAATGGAATGAGCCCAGGCTAGGTTGCTTTGAGAGAAATGAGACAACAAAATAGAATATGGGGTTGATAACATGACCAGCTGGAGCTGAGCTGACCGGGAGGTCTCGTCGCACTACGCCATGAAGACTTGTTGGTTCTGATTCATGTGAGATGCATGGTTTGAGTGTGGGAGGAAATGTGAAGGTGAATCATTTGCATGCTTGTAAGGATGTGAGGGTGGACGTGATGTTAGAATGCCACCTATTGTCATGTGGCCTGGCCATGTGGTCGTAAAATGAGTTGTGTCCATCATATCATGTTGTCACCCCATCTGGGGAAAATTTATTCATGTTGTTACCAACTCAAAAAATAAATAAGAATTTCTATAAGACTAATAAACTCACATGAATTTCATAGTAAAACATAGATTTGAAGAAGACCTAAAACACCTTAAAACATCTTAGCAGGAAATAAATCCTTAAATCGTTTCACATTATTAAAATAAACTATGAAAAACACTTTTCAAAATCAACATAAATCTATTTAAAAAAAAATAATTAAATTACAATTCCCTCAAGGATCTAATTTAAGATATATCTATACTCATATTCTTTATATGTATAAATTTTAGTATGGCTCTTCGAAGGTCTTGAAGAAACACCATCACAGTATCCACTCGGTGCCATTGGTCGTCTTCCCTGGTCTAAATTTCACGCATGGATGTTTTTATGTCCTCCAGATTTTTTTAATGATTCTCGGAGTGTTCATCAGCTCAACTCACTCATCGTCCCTGCTGACAAAAGGAGAATGGAGGTGGTATATCGGAGAGGAGGAAGAGGATCCCAGGAGATGGGAATAATGTGAAACATCAGGGGAGGGATGAGGGGGGTGGTGGTGGAAATGAGGGACGTCATGGTGGAGATGGGGGAGGTGGTGCATAACCAAGAAAATTTCCTAAGAGATCAAACCACTCGACCGTACAACCCTAGGGGTTCGAGAGGGGGGGGAGGCCAGTAACTGGATCAATCAGTGGTCTAGAAGGGGAGGGGATGACTAAATGGGTGAGAAGAGGGGGAAAGCCTTAGGGATGATTTTAGGGGCTAAATTTCGCTTATGGGCTAATTTTCCATGGTTTTTCCAAAAATGAGTTTCGTTATTTTAAAAATGATTCGCCCAAATTCTATAGGATAAAATTATTTTACCTTAAAAATCGCCAAAATTTTATAAAAACTATATAAAATTCTTAGAAATTTGAATATTTTTACAAAAATATCGCCAATCATTTATAGTTGGCATATGAAGGATTAGTAAGATTCGCCAAAGTTTCTACATTTTAAAATAAATTTCCATCCTTAAAATCATCCCTGGAAAGCCTTTTTCATGCAGGTGAACATCCATGGGGGACAACGGAGTGGAGAATCCGAAGTACAATGGGTGGAAACCGCTCGAGGAGGGCTCGAGGATTTGCACGACTAAACAGAGGTGGGTGGTTTCCTTCCCCATGCCTTGTTTTTCCCCTTGGTCATGGAATGAATGAATGGAGGGTTCTCACCAGAAAGCTCCATAATGGAGGGTATGCACCAAAGAGCTCCAAAACGTGAATGGAGGAAGCGCACCAGAGCTGCAGAGCAAAGCAGAGAACGGAATGAGCCCAGGATAGGTCACTTTGAGAGAAATGAGCCAACGAAATAGAAAACAGGGTTGATAACACATCCAGCTGGAGATGAGCTAACCGAGAGGTCTCATCGTGCTGCGCCATGAAGACTTGTTGGTTCTGATTCATGTGAGTTGCATGGTTTGAGTGTGGGAGGAAATGTGACGGCAGATCATTTGCATGTTAGTAAGGATTTGAGGGTGGACGTGATGTTAGACTACCACATGTTGTCGTGTGGCCTGGCCATGTGGCCCTAAATAGAGTTGTGTCCATCACATCATGTTGGCACCCCATTCGGGGAAAATTTATTCATGTTGTTACCAACTCAAAAAATAAATAAGCATTTCTGTAAGACTAATAAACTCACATGAATTTCATAGTAAAACATAGATTTGAAGAAGACCTAAAACACCTTAAAACATCTTAGCAGGAAAGAAATCCTAAAATCCTTTCACATTATTAAAATAAACTATGAAAAACACTTTTCAAAATCAACATAAATCTATTTAAAAAAAACAATTAAATTACAATTCCCTCAAGGATCCAATTTAAGATAGATCTATACTCATATGCTTTATATGTATAA
>JASDQU010101055.1:838903-854190 GCA_032191745.1 Picea mariana | reverse complement strand
AAATACTTCCATATCTACAACTATTCCAGCAATATGAAGGTTAGAATGGCCATCTACAATCTGAAAGGGAAGGCCAACATTTGGTGGCAAGACCTGAAATTGGCCAAGGGCCTAAAGGAGAAACAGTTGGAATGGTCTTACTTTAAGAAGTATTTCAAGAAACAATATCTTTCTGAAATCTATTATGAAAGGAAAATGAAATAATTTTACGAGTTACGACTTGGACATATGACGATGGAGAACCTTATAAATAAATTTATGGAGGATAAGGTACCATACATCCGAGAGGATAAGGTAAAAATCCAACGATTCTTAAACTATTTACCACAGTCCTACAGGGACAAAATTGACTTTGACAACCCCAAATCCTTAAGTGAAGTATTCAGGAAAGCACGAATGTGCTATGACCAGTATAAATAGAAGGTAGAGTTTCCCAAAGCCTGGGAGGATAAGAAAAAATATCGAATGAACCAGTGGAAGAAGGGATACCAACCAGCTCCTTATCAGAATGTAGCAAAAAGCTTTCCGAGAAAGGATTTTCACTCCAATCATCCGAATATGCAAGGCAGCGGTAAACAAATAAATCTGGGAATGAAGAAGTTTGAGGACAGCTCCCGCGAGCCATTCAAGTGCTAGAAATCTGGAGAACCTCATCTAAGGAGGAACTTTCCATGTTTAATTTCAGCAAACAGAATTGTTGTTCATAATTTGCAGGAAGCCTCGACGGTGGGAGACGTGGGCAGAAGCTTGCATCAGATAAATGCAACCATAGATGGTCGAAAAGATAACCACCAGTCCTTGGTGGTAGAAATCAAAGGTAAAATCAATAACACTCGAATTTTTGTTTTAATTGACCCTGGAGATACGTTAAGTTATATTACTCATGATGTAGTAGAGTCAAATAAACTTAAGAAACTGAAGCATGCAAAATCATGGCTTGTACAACTAGGAACGGGTTCTAAAAGGAAAGTAGTTGACTTTATTTCTAATTTTGAGTTCAGCTTAGATGGTCAAAATATAAGAACAAATCTGAACATCCTACCACTAGGATCTTACGATATGATTATCGGGATGGATTGGTTGGAACAACACAAAGCAATACTAGATTGTTATACAAAGATACTTAACTATAAAGACGATTTTGGCACTGCTAGAACAACCCAAGGTATACCAAAACCTATATCAGTCAGACAAGTTTCAGATATGCAACTCAAAAAATGTATGAGAAAGGGATGTCAAGTTTATGCCATCCAAGTAATGAATCTGTTAGAAAAAGAAGATAAGCCAAAGTTAGAAGACTTTCTTGTCCTACGTGAATTTAGAGACATGTTTGTGGATGAGATATCAGAATTACCTCCTTGAAGGGAAATAGAATTCAACATAGACCTACTACCTGATTCAGCCCCTATCTCAAAATCACCTTACCAAATGAGTCTACCATAAATAACAGAATTAAAAATACAACTACAAGAATTGTTGGACAAAGAGTAAATCAGACCGAGTGTTTCACCATGGGGGGCACCAGTCCTCTTTGTGAAAAAGAAAGAAGGCACTCTAATACTATGTATCGATTATAGATAACTGAACAAAATGAATATTAAGAACAAATACCCCTTACCAAGGATAAATGATTTGTTCGATCAAGTAGGCGGGGCCAAGATCTTTTCAAAGTTGGATTTATGATCCGGTTATCATCAAGTTAGGATAAAAGACGAGGAAATAAACAAAACATTTTTTCAAACAAGATATGGACACTATGAATTCGTAGTCATACCTTTCAGACTCACTAATGCACCAGCCACATTTATGTGCCTAATGAACAATATTTTCAGTCAGTACTTAGAAAATTTCGTAGTAGTATTTATCGACGATATTTTGGTCTATTCTAAAACGGAGGAAGAACATGATGAACAGTTAAGAATAGTTATACAAACATTAAGGAAACAAAAATGGTACACCAAATTTGACAAGTGTGACTTTTATCAAAAGGAAATACAAAATCTAGGACATGTAATTTTAGAAGAAGGCATTGTCGTAGACCTGGAGAAGATAAAAGCCATTATGGAATGGCCAGTACCTAAGGATGTAGTAGATATCTAGTCATTCATGGGAATCACTAGATATTATCACATATTTATAGAGGGGTTCTCCAAGATAGCCTACCCTATCACGTCATTACAAAAGAAAGGGGCCAATTTTAATTGGACACAGAAGTGTCAAGACAGTTTTAAAAAGCTAAAGGAATTATTGACAACTGCACCTATATTGAAGGTAGCAGACCCATATAAAGACTTCACCGTGTGTGTTGATGCAAGTAAAGAAGGACTAGGTGGTGTCCTAACTTAGGAAGGACACATGATTTGTTACGAGTCCCAGAAATTAAAGGAACACAAGCGAAATTATGTCACTCATGACTTAGAATTGGCAACGGTAATACACACCTTAAAAATGTGGCGACGCTAGTATAATGGGCAGAAAATTTCTACTATTGATGGATAATAGCGGTGTGAAATATATATTTAGCCAACCAGATCTTAATGCAAGGCAAGCAAGATGGCTAGCATTCTTGAGAGAATTCGACTTTGATGTCAAACATATCAAGGGTAAGGAAAAGAAGGTAGAAGACGCTTTAAGCAGAAGAGTCCATGGGTTATTTGAGATAAATATCAGCAGGGCAGAAAGTGATCTGGAACAAATAATAAGAACGGCAGGTATTAACGACGAAAATTACACTAAGATAATGGCATAATTACAAAACCGTACTGCAAACTCAAATAAACCATATCTAAGTATCGACAAGAAGGGACTAGTACGATTTAAAAACACACTTACATACCCGATTCAATAGAGTTAAAATTAATTTTCTTGGACGAAGTGCATAAGAAACTGTATTTTGGCCATCCAGGATACCAGAAAACAATAACAACACTTAGAAAACTATTTTACTGGCCTAATATGAAGGGAGAAATAGCAAAATACTTGGCTTAGTGCCAAGATTTTCAATAGGTTAAGGTCGAGCACCAGCATCCAATCGGCATATTACAACCATTACCAGTACCAGAATGGAAATGGGAGACCATATCACTGGAATTTATAACAGGTTTGCCTAAAAATCAGAAACAGAATGATTCTTTCATGGTTGTAATCGATAAACTCAATAAGTCTACACACTTTATTCCTGTAAAGTCTACTTTTAAAGATATAAACATTGCCGAAATATTCATGAAAGAAATTTTTAGACTGCATGGTATTCCTAAAATGGTGATTTCAGATAGAGATGTAAAATTCATATTCGCTTTTTGGAAGGAATTGTTTGCAGGGATAAATAATAATTTGAATTTCAATACAAGTTGTCATCCACAAACAGATAGACAGACTGAAAGGACAAACCAAATCGTAGAGGATATGCTCTGCATGTATGTAAGAACAAAGCTGAACAAGTGGGAAGACTATCTACACTTGGTAGAATTTGCATATAACAATGGGTACAAAACTTCGGCTAAGTTAATCCATTTCGAAGTACTGTACGACAGAAAGTGTACGAACCTAATTAGCTGGGATAAACTGGCTGACAAACTCATGGTTAGACCAAAGGTGCTCCAAGAAATGGAGAACATGGTAAGGAAGGTACAACAGAACTTAAAAGAAGCACAAGACAGACATAAGACCTATGCAGATAAGAAAAGAAGACACTTGGAATTTCAAGTGGGAGACCATGTTTATTTGAAGGTCAAAGCCCGAAAAATTTCGTTGAAGTTAGGGAACTATACCAAGCTGGCACCCAGGTTTTATGGGCCCTTCGAGATACTAACTCGAATTGGACCCATATCATACCAACTTGCACTCCCAGCTAATCTAAGAATTCATAATGTATTTCATGTTTCCTTGTTGAAAAAGTACATTCATGGCCCTACTCATATGATGGATTGGAACTTGGTGCAGGTGGAACCCGAAGGCGAGTTCCAGGTGGAACCCCTATGCATTTTGTACTCGAGAGAAATAGCACTTCGGAATAGAGTCGTCGCTCAAGTAAAGGTGCAATGGAAGCAATTTAGTCCTGAGGAGGCCACTTAGGAATTGGAGGAAGATCTATGGAAATATCATCCAATCTTGTTCCAAGAAAGGAATGAACAATGAGGATAGTGTTTTATTGAAGGGGGAAAGGATGTGACATCCCCAAAAATAAAGTATTTTTGAAATTTAAAATTTGTTGGAAAATTATTCTATTTTTAGTAAATTCGAATTTGGAAAATTTTTGCCATTCATGGCAATTCCAAATTTTGAATTTGATAATTGTAATTAATTGTTATGATTGTTGGGCATAGATCTTATTTGACCCAACTAAGTATTTGACTATGACACTTGTATGAAAACATAATATTTTATATTGATTGCAGGAGGACAAATGGAACAACCATGTTAAAATCAGTTGACCATGACTCCATGAGTGGGGAACTTGTTGGAAATACCTCTGAGATGATTGTTACAAGTGGAAAATCATATATTTGGCCATTGGAAGCCCTTGAAAATCAGGGATTTAGAAGGCTGTGAAAATTCCCAAGGGAGGGAAAAAGACCTAGGCAAAAAGATTTTATTCATAAATAGCATATGTGAGGAGGAAGGACACTCCCTAGTATGTTGGGGAAAAGGAACTACTGTGTCCTTATTGTTATGAACACTAAATATTAAGTGTGAGGCAAGGAGAGGAAAATGGTGAGAGGAAGACATTGTTGAAGAGGAGATTCGAAGTTTTCCCTCATGGACTCATGGTTAGGCTAGTGGCTGAATCAGGCAAGTGATTTGGATGCCTGGTTCTACGGTTGGGAGGAATGTGGTTGTTCCCTTTGTCTTCCCGCGAGTCGGTTCAGATATGTTGCTCTACCCTTATCTGTTTGAATTACTATATATAATGGTTGTAATATATCTGTTGCATGATTATATCTAATTGTTGTCATCCATCTATTTGAATGACTATGTCTATTGTTGTAAGGCATCTGTGTGAAGGGTCATATCTATTACTGTAATATGTATGCTTGAATGATTACACCTGACTGCTGAAATGTATCTGTTACAGAAGGTGAAGTATTGTTTTGGATGTAATCTGTCTGTTGGTGCGAAGTCATGATAGACTACCAAATTCTAGAGTTTTCCCTCCTATAGTTAAAATGCTAGACAAAAACACCTATAAGTATACATATAACTGAGTATGGAAAGGAGTAGATTAACTTCACTTATGTGTCTCATGTGGGTAATTAAATTGCAAAAAGATTTGTTCATGTATAACCAGATTTAAGAAAGTATATATATATATATATATATATATATATATATATATATATATATATATATATATGAAAACTAGACTATATGCAATTCTGTAATTAAAATTTCTAGGAAACCAAATATAGATCCTACAAAACATCGGTATATAGTTACGGACTTATGATAAAATGAAATTTATATATACATGTATACATAGATGTACAAATCTATTTATTGTTGGCATCTTGTACATACAATATTGACTAAAAGAGAATATAGTAACTCTAACAGAAAATTCTCTTGTGCAAAGAGTGATTGTTTTGTTATACCAGCAAACTCATTTGTTTATCGGTAATCAACTATTTTTCTGATTAAAGAAATACCCCTAACAGTGAGTCTGGAGACCCCTCCTACGTCTCGTCATAGCACCAAAATTTGGCTTGATGAATAGTATATGTACAGACTTATAGATTAAAGCTATTGGACCTATTAGTGAAGCCTAAATTATAACTCTGTCACACATGCATTTTTTCTTAGAACGAAAGTAAGAGGACAAGTATAAACAAACAGGGAGTTATGAAAATGTTATTGTGATATTCATACAAGTAGTCTGAGTATACATATGCCCTCTTGTATGATATGAATACTACCTTAGGTTGCAGATGTAGGATATTGCATACTCAACGAACAGCCTTTTCATATGATTATTTTTGTAAAGAAACTAAGCCAAGCATAAATGACAGAATTCATAAACTTTTAATCCAACTCTCTATAATTACCTAAGGCATGGATCGGTTCATACCATTCGTGACAGGAAATCTTATAATTTCAGACATTTCGTTTGCACAGGAGTAAGATAGGGAAAGAGAATATAATCGTATTTACTTTTTCAAATGTCAAGTTACAACATAATAAAAACCCGATTGAGGGTTTTCGGCCAATCGTTTAGTTTTGAAATCAACCCTCGTTTGGGTTGTGGAATTTAACAACCGAAGTATCACGACACTAAATATCCTCTATGACAGAGGAAAAACCCTTGTGGCTGAAATTGTCATAGCTTCTGGAGGAGGGCATAATGGAACCCGATTACCTTTCATGCAGATGACAGTGGTTGTCCTCCAAGTATCCACATAGCCGAAACCCTGCAAATATTGGGACAAAACCATAACAACTCGTTCTACATACAGGACATGACTTAATGAAGTAGAAAGGTATAAATGAAATAACACTTAGCTCCGGATGGGGAAATCTGACACCTTCTCTGTTGCAACCACCGCGGATCATCCGGACCAAAAGGGGGAGGAGGAGCCCTAATCTCCCTAATGGGTACCCTTGCAAAACAAAAGGGGGACCGTCATTAGTAACAAGCATCTGAGATTAATCCAAATAATAATATAGAGAAATAACGATTTCCGAAGAATTATACAAGTCGCATGATAGGCGTAAATATGAGGTTTAAGTCAATTAAATAAAGGACAAAGAAAATGAAATTTCACCGAACTTTTAAATCTATCCAATAGCATATGAATATTTTAGAGAATAGATGCAGGAACCACACCCCGACGAAGACTCTAGTTTTATACATCTTCACCCTCATTCAGCTTATGAGTAAGTGAGCACGAAGAGAACAACCTGAGTTTTTCTTTAGTTATAGTTAGGGTCTGAGTAGTTCCTAATGGATAGTTCGATTTATAATTATTCGGGAAGACCCTCAATGGGGAAACTGTAGACTTAAAAACTTTTTTATAAGTTAGAAACTGAGAAAAGAGAAGAAAAACACATGTCCTTGTAAACGACAATAATTAGTAATTAACTATCTACTAGTGAGATTTCAGTATCAAAAATAGGTATACAAGGGGTTGTTACAAAACCCTAGTCAAATAAACCCTGACCCTAACTCTGAAAAAGCACCGCGGGGAGCTTCACAAAGAGGAAATTCAACAACAATTTCAGAGGATATCATATGAGCCACGAGCAAGTCATCATGTGTGTGAGACGCCTAGGTAAAATCATGAAAACAATGAATCAAGGAGAAAAATGATCTTGTTGAACGACTGAGTATTTAATATGCAGGAAGACTGTAAATTACAGATAGTAACAATAGCTAGAAGCACTCCATACTACCAAACCCCTTGCAGGTAAAGTCACTAACAAGGAAAATAAAATGCATAACCCTTCCAAAAACCAGACTCACTAATGAGACAATGAACTTTGACCACTACCCTAAACATGAAATAATGCATGTTGAATGCAGTGGGTACAATAGGAGGAGTACGCCATGTGACCTGAGCATTTTGGCAGGCTTGGGTTGGTTGAGGGTACAGGGTTGGCCTTGTTCCTCACCCACCTCCTTAATGGTCAGTCAGAGAATTTACTCCCGACTGTTCGGTACCTCCAGTGTTATTTATGAGGGCCGGTCTAGGTCCTTTCAAGAACCTATGTATCAGATTGATCAACCCTAGTTGTTGCTAGTCCAACTAACATCAATGGTTAGCGTAGTTAAAACCTGGTAAGTTATAATCTAACTATCTGATTGGGGTGCATTACTAGTTAGAAAGTTGATTAATTTAAGACGTGGGAAAGGATCATCATCCAACCAAAGAATGGTCGAGGGAGACTTTATAATCCAGAAAACAAACCACGAAACACTTCAAATAATTCGAGATTAGTTAAACTTTAGGTTCGACCGCTTTTACCTTGTGTACCCAGTCATTCTGGGCCTTAGAGTTAGGCTTGCGCGTGTTTAGAGGAGTCATGTACTAGAGAAGAGAATGAGTTCTTAAGATTTATACCATGCCCGGCTCCCTTGTGTTACAAGTTATTTACACCTTAATCCTTCACAAATGTTGGTAGGACTTCACAAGAAGGTAAACACTACTCTATGGCTTTGTAATGCTAGAAAGAAGTTTGAATATATGGGTATCACAGAATTTCAATAAGGATGTTGTCTCCTTTTTACAAATCTACATTACAAAGTTTAGAGCTTATTGCGCCATAGAAGAATTTTATTTTTTTTATGATGAAAATGAGGAACATTACACAAGGCCTCTTGGAAACTAGTCCAAAATAGTCTAGTAAACACGGATCCTCAATTGGATATAATCCTCTTAGGCAGGCGATGTAGCCTCACAATCTCACTGATGAAAAATATAGCTATGTCAGGTTCCTGATATGTTGTACGCACAGGAATAAAATGAGCACTCTTAGTCAGAGTGTCGACTACTACGAAAATCTAGTCATGCCTCCTTGTTGTCAGTGGAAATCCAACAATAAAATCCATCCAAATAACCTCCCATTTTGATTCCAGAATAGCGTGTGGTTGTAGTAATCTTGTTGGATGTCTATGTTCATCCTTTGCCTACTGACATTCTAGACATATAGCAAATAGTTGACTATGTCTGCCTTCATTCCTTTCCAGAAGAATAAGGATTTAAGGTCCTCCCTCATCTTCATGACTCCCGGGTGAGCCATGTAAACTGCTCTATGAGCCTCATTTAGGATCAAGCTCCTCAACTCATCATTCGACGGTATGTAAATCCAATTTTTAAACCTCAATAATTTGTCGTCGTCAAACGTAAATCCTTCAAATCTTGGGACAATCATTGTGTTTTCTCTGATAAAATCCTTGACCTCTTTGTACCAGTCATCATCACACTGTAAGCTTAGAATATTTTCACATAGATTCGTCTAAAGAGTCAACACCAAAAAAATGAGTGGTCTCTGAATCAATGCATCTGCCACTCGGTTCATTGTTCCTTTTATGTAAGAAATCTTGAAATCATACTCGCTAAGCAATTCCAACCAATGTCTTTGTCACGCATTCAGGTCGCTTTGCGTAAATATGTGTTGTAGTCTACAGTGGTCTGTCTTTAGTTCAAATTGTCGTCCAACTAGGTAGTGTCTCCAAACCTTCAAGGATATACAATGGCTAACAACTTGAAATCATGCATTGCATAGTTCTCCTCATGCCTTCTCAGTTTCCTTGAGATGTAAGTGATCACTCGACTTCCTTGCATCAAGACTCTGCCTAAGCCTTCATTGTCTACGTCAGTGCATATCAATAAGTCCACGTCCATGTTAGGGACCTTTAGTATCAGTTTTTTTGTCAACATCTCCTAGAGCCTCTGAAGTGATTCTGTGCATTTCTTGGTCCAAACAAACTTATTTCTCTTCTTCTACAATTTCATGATTAGATTTTCTATCTTCGAAAATCCTTGGATGAACCATCGACAGTATCCTAGTAAAAACATGAAGTTTCACACTTCCGAGACATTTGTTGGTGCAGGCCATTCCATAATAGCCTCTGCCTTTGCTGGATCCATAGCGATACCTTCGTCGGAGATGACATTCCCTAAGTAGTGAATCATCGATTGATAAAATGAGCATTTGGACAACTTCCCATACAATTTGTGCTCTCACAGACACTGTAGTACCAAGCGCAAGTTCTCATCAAGCTCCTCCATCATCCGAGAGTAAATAAAAATATCGTCAATGAATACTTGGACAAACTTGTCCAAGTACTCGTGAAACACCCCGTTCATGAAACTCATAAATACCCCTGGGGCATTTGTCATTCCAAATGGTAAAACAGTAAACTTGTAATGATCAAACCTCATCTTAAAGGAGGTCTTAGGGACGTCATCCTCCTTAATGCGTAACTGGTGATATCTTGATCACAAATTGATCTTTGAGAACATTGTCACACCCTTCATATGATCGAACAGATCATCAATCCTCGTCAATGGATATTGATTCTTAACAGTTTCCTTGTTCAATTGATGATAGTCAATGCAAAGCCTCCACAATCCATCCTTCTTTCGTATGAAAATAACAGGCGCACCCCATGGTGACACACTTGGACATATCATTCCCAGGTCTAGAAAATCCTTCAGTTACATTCTCAACTCTTGTAGCTCAAGGGTCGACATCTGATAAGGCTTTCTTTCTATCAGTTCAATCCCATATTTTAGGTCTATGGTAAACTCCAAATCCCTCTCAAGTGGCATCCCAAGTAACTCCTATGGAAATACATCTGCAAACTCTCTCACCACCGGAAGGTGTTCTAGACCTTCCGCTACTCCCTTCTCATTTAATGCAAGGATCACATAAATCTTACACCCCTTGTGCATGCTCTTCCGTATCTGCAAGGAAGAGATGAACCTTAGGGAAAATCCCTGGTTCCAACCTACAATCATGCATCTTTTTCCCTCAGCATTGACCAAGCTCAACCATTTCATCTTATAGTTGAGTATCACCTCATGCGATTCCAACCATTCCATACCAATCAAGACGTCATAAGATCTTAAGAGCATGACGTACAGGTTGGCCCTGGTGAAAAACTCTCCCAGGTTGAGGTTACAGCCTGTAACCTTTCCTCCAACCTTGTGTTTGGCTCCAGAATCCATCTCTACGAATATAAACTCATCCTGTTTGACTTCCTTTACCTTCATACTTTTTAGTGCTGCACTAGAAATGAAACTCTTGGTAGCACTAGGGTCTATAAAAATACTAAGGGTCTGGTCAGCGACAGTGCCTGACATCTTGAGCACGGTCGACTGGTGCACTTCCTAGTGGTTATTCACTGCTGCATGAATCCAATGGGCCTTTCCCAAATATCCCACAGTAGTGGGTTTGACTGATCCAAATGCTCTATCCCTCTCCACTGGGCAGTCGCACTGGTAGTGTGGCTCCCAACACGTCCAACACCCCTTCTTCAGTCCATTTCTCCTGGTACCTGAAGTAGAAGTTGACAGCCCACCAGCCTGGAATCTTAGTATGTTCTGCTGAAAAGGCCTAAACTATTGTTGTTGCGGTCGACATTGCTGCTGGTGTTGTGGTCCCCAATAAGGTGTTCCCTGCTGAGGCGTCGGTCATCGAGGTGTAGTGAAAGTGGATCCCCTATGGAAGCCACGATATCCTAGCATATGTTTGGCTAGTGTTTGATGCTTTTGTGCACGAGATGACACCTGCCTTGTTGGTCTCGTTGGAGTCCTTCTCCGACCCCTGCTAATAAGCTCCTCCTCTGCTATGAGGGCCTTTTGGATGTCATCATGCAAGGTTTGAGGCATCAAAATCCTAACATTTGCACGTATGTTTTCATTAAGGCCAGACATGAACCTGTTGACCTTAAGTTTTTGAGTATTAAGATGCAGAGCATATCGAAGCAGCTCCATAAAACGGGCCTCGTACTCAGGCACCGTATGGTTTCCCTATCATAAGGCATTGAAATTGTTGATCTGAGGCTCAATGAATTCATCTGATAGGTACCTTTCTCAGAACCGTTCCTAGAACAGTTCCCATGACACGTCTTCGACGTCCATGTTCACTTACGGCAGGAGCGTCTTCCACCATAGAAGAGTGCTCCCCTTTAGTTGAAATACTGCCATGCGGACCTTCATGTTGGAGGTATAGTCACAAACTACAAATCACATCACCATATTCTCCAACCATGCCTCAACGACTGTACCATCCGAGGCACCAAAGAACTCAGGAAATTTGACCTTATCATTTTCGCGGTGAATGTTACCAGTACCAATCGAAGCACAAGGTGGACCCTCAGGGGGTGTCGGGTCCCTGGCCTCATCTCTGTCCAAACGGTTGATCATTGCCTCAGACATCCTCTGAAAATACCTCATCATCCCAACCACATCACCCAATGCTATCTGCTCCTTCTCAACAACCTATTCATCTCCCTAGGGGTTGGAACCCTCAGGCATGGATGATGTTGGAGGCGTTGTGCCTCCTCCCCTAGCACCCCATCGTCTACCTCTGCGACATCCTCTAACCATGATTACCTACATGAAACAAGTCAACTTAATTAGCAACATTATAATCAAATATCATATCAACGGAAGCCATAGTGATCCCAAGTCATGGGTTTAACCCACTCTAATACCATGTGTAACAAAACCCTCTTTACAACTACAAGCGAAGCAACAATGCAATTTTTTTTGTTTTTAAGGAAAGAAGGCGACGATGACAACAGATTAACCACACCACTGATGACGAACACAAGCACGTAGTCCGGGAAACAAGCAACTATGACTCCACTCACTGGAACAGGGGCAACGAGGTGAAACATGCGTAGGACAATAAGGAGGAATGACTACCCGCCCAATGCAAACAAGACATGCCTATAAGCTAAGGGACAACTTCCCCCTCCTAACACAATGGGCCTGATGAACAAGACTAGAACCTCAAGGCATGTGAATCAAACGCATTAAAGTGTTCCGCCCATGCACCAAAAGCAACTTACAATGCTCGACAACACTCACATAGAACGCATCGACTCTGTGCAAGTTCTCGTTCCCCGCTATCCAATAGGGTGATCCATGATCCCCTTATCAGGAAACATGTCGTCCCCAGGTGATAGACGCGTCAATAACCTCGATACGACACATCCTATCTGGACCGAGGACTCTAGATAAATCTGACACAATAGGAGCCAAACACCAACAAGAAAACCACATTGATACCCCAACAATAGGTCGACGAGACGCCAAAGGACAATAACAAGGGAAGACACAAGCCGATACACGACTTTGTCAACAACCCAACCCTTTTATCAAGTCTAACTGGTCAATATTTACAATCTAAATTAGTGTTAAATACGGATCTACTTTAACCAGTCTAAATCACTAAGTCAGTGATTTACAACCTAAATTAACATGATATACAGTTCTATTTTAGCTAGTCTAAATTACCAAATTAGACAACCACTATATAACAATTAGCATTAACCACATATCAAATTTAGCAGGTGAGTACTACTACTAGTTAATAGATTGCAATTCTAAGTTAATCCCTAAAACAAATCTTATTCGCAAGTCTAAAATTTACAATTTAGAGCTTATAACAATCAATCCAACATTATCACAACCTCATTTAATCATTAATTAAGATCTAAATGGGCAATTTTAAATTAATCCCAAAATTACAATCTAACTAGCAATTGACATCATATAACAACATTAACTATATCAATGTTGAATGTAGCATTGAAACACTTATTAACACATTTAATTACCACATGATGTCTATCTATACTAATCGTACCAAAATGACATCTTTCTATTAACATTAAAAATAATCTGCTAATAAGTGACAATGCCATTAAATCCATATACCTTCAATGAGAAATTAACCCATACACGTTCAATGAGGTTTACTGCCATATGCATTTAATGTGATTTAATGCCATATTCATCTAAAGAGATTTAATTTCCATATGCTTGATCATAACTAATTCCAGACAGAGTCATTCAATGTAGTCGATGCCATTGCTAAACAATGTCCTACAACAACACTTATTACTACTAAATAAAATAGAGGGAAGTTTTCCAAAACCATTAATGCCAATTAGACACGTTGTCAGGTAAAAATAAAACTCAGGGGTAAGAATGTCGAAGCAATTAGTTGGTCATCTAGCAAATGCTAATTTGATTGCCGTCAATGCAGAATCTAATATCTGGCTATCCAAAAATGTAAGAAGTTGTTGTGTAAAGTAAATGTAAATTACCATTGCTGTAAAACTACGGTGTAATTACACATTGGCTGTCAAAAATAAATCGGAATGCGTGTATATTGATAAGTTGCCAGGTAATTTAAATAAAATACAACTGAATATAAAATGCATCCTTAATCAAATTTATCCACTGACTTTCAATTAAAAATGGAATGGGGAAACATCACAAAGAAGGTAAACGCATCTTTCATAGGGAAGATTGCAGAGATCCCTGTCAGGTTTTGGTGGCCAAAAAAAATGTAGAGGTCCAAGGAAATCGCTAAGGCTAAAAGGGCATCGAATGACAGCCTTCACCAGTGGAAAATTCGACAGGTGAAAAGAAATGATTTCTATCCAAAGGAATGGAAAATCGCAGCCCTGGGAAAATGGCAAAATCGCCAGGTGACACTTTGGAAAATGTGGTCTCATCCAGAAACAATGGCAATATTAACCCTGGCATAAACACAGTACCTTAATAAGATTGTAAAATAAAAATAAATTATTGTACAATAGAAGAAAATTCGACTGGTTTCTTGACTGCTATTAAATAAAGGAATATTTGTTGACCAACGGATGTAAACATGCAATCAAGAATAAGGAGGTTTAAATTCCCCATGGTAAACTCACCTTACGCTTTCATTAAAGGTACAAAATTTAATCACCATCACTGCTATCAAACACGAAGTGCATTACACCTAAATAAAAACATTGTACATTATACAGAACAGAATGTAAATACAGGTCATTGTCCTTAAATAAATATATAATCACAAGTATAAGCACAATAGCTACGCCCCCAATCACACAATAGAACCACCACTAGTGACACCACCAAGTGCTACCCACAGTATAAACGCAAGAAAAAATTACAACTCAGAAACATGGAGAAAAGAATAAAAACGTAGTCAAATACCTCGAAAACTGCCAATTGAGTCAAGTAAGGTGCCAAGGTAAAATTGTTGGCCATAGGTATGAAAATGAAAGGTGAAATTTTGCACAATAAGGGCAGACCAGAAGTATAACAACCACACATAAATTTACGTGGAAAAGCATTAAAATTTGTCGACGACATTTATTTAAAATCGCAGAGATCAATTCATTAAAATGTATATATTGAACGCATAAGATAATACCACCTCAGAGGTAATCGACATAGCAAGGCGCAAGGCTCACTCGACGAGGAACAATCAAAGGGTTAGGCAGTTGGGTAGGAACATCCTTCACTCATCATCCACTCACAGAAAAGAACAATGTTTAGATCCATAGGTCTATAACACCAAAGTGACGATCGTAGATCAGGCTCCTGACCGACTACTCAGGCATGGACCGATGACTTAGGGATGAAGGAAAAGAAAATTATAAACCGTAAATCATCAAAAATCAATAAAACCATAGGACAGTCAAGACATGCAGGGATCTAAAGCCAAGGGAATCAATCAACAACGAGCTTAAGGCTATGGGGAAAATTAGTCATGCATTAAAATGCTAAGTCAATCATTTTATTTACCCGATTAAACATACA
>JASDQU010101055.1:822675-838589 GCA_032191745.1 Picea mariana | reverse complement strand
CCAAAATCCCTTTTAAGTTAGTGTTCAATAATTTAATTCATAATTATCCTCCCCATACATGTGTCACCTATCCCCTTCATTGCACCATAAATTAAGTTCCTTAGTTAATTAATTACCCCTATTTCCCTCACCCACCTAAAATCATTCCTAGAATCTCTCCTAGTAGTCAGCATATTCCCTTACAAGTTTTAATGACTTTCCCCCTTACTAATTTACTAATTGAGTTTAATTTAGAAAGTTCTTAAATGCTAGATACCTTACTAAGTTAGACTTTTTGTTGTTTCCTTGTGTTTCCCCTTTCTTTTTATGTTTCTAGCTTTTTCCTAGTTTCCTAATTCTTTTAAATTTCTCTCTTTCCCTTTTCATTTAAAACTCAAATTGGCAAGTGTAGAAAATTAACTTTTTTCCTGTTTTCATTTTTAATTAATAAATTTTTAATTAACATATGAGACAAAACAATTATTTCCCCTTTTTAAATTTTATCCCCCAAAAGATTTGTTTTTATAAAATAATGAATTGTTTACCCCTTTCTCGTCATATGGTTAATGATGATTATCATTATTACTTAATTATTTTTATTTTTAATGTTATATAAATATGTATTTTTATCACAAGTATCTCTTAGACCTAGACTTTAATTTCCTAGGTTGGGCAACATTTTATTAGGGAATTTGTTTTAAATCAAATCTTTCTCATCACAGTATTCGTTCTAAGGCCATATAGGTTTATTCATTTATTATTTAATAACGCAACATGCCCTTCAGGACGCACTAGGCGCTCCAAGGGTGCCACTCACCCCATTCTGTTTCCCTTGGACAACATGCCCTTCAGCACGCACTATGTGCTCCAAGGGTGCCACTCACTCAATATGTTTCCCTTGCACGACGTGCCCTTCAGGACGCACTACGTGCTCCAAGGGTGCCACTAGCCTCAATTTGTTTCCCTTGCCCAACGTGCCCTTCAAGACGCACTACATGCTCCAAGGGCGCCACTCACCTATTGATTGACTTGGTAGACATAAAAAACCACTGGAGTCAATACTCCACCAAGTGATCTTGTGGGAGACTAAAGGCCTCTAAGGAATAAGGCCCCTACCTTATTACGTGCCCCTTAGAATCATCGTGAGCGACTGTTGCAGTCGACCCTCACGACATCATGGGTCTTCTCAAAGTAGGTAGTTGTTAACCTACAGTTTGAGCCACAGTGACAGTGCTAGTAGGTTGTGGCAGGGCTGTTGTCCACACCTCTCCCTCATTGTCTCTGGTAGTCATGTATGGCCCCTCTACTCCACATGTGAGTCTGGTCGGCAAGCTATCATGAGCCTACATCATCAAAGAATCATGTCAGAATATATCCATAATTATATCATCTAATAAGATGCGCAAATGTTGTATATACAACAACAAAACCCCAATATTCCATTCCATGACTCGATCTGGAGTCCAAGGGGTCGCATCAATGCCTCTACATCCTCGGGGTCCAAAATCCTACACACTCAGGGAAAACCGAGTCAATAGAACCTGTCTATGTGAATGCAGCAAAATAACATGTCATCAATTCATAACGCCTCATAATCATAATCAAATGCCCAAAAGTATAATAAGTTGGATCACTTGTGAGAAAGTTTCCTCAAAGAATAAGTTTGCTCAATACACGCAAGAGTGGGATGTTACAGTTATTCGTCGTTCCATGTATCTTGTGGGCCTTGGAAAAATATCCAACAATAGTGGGTCTTGATGATATAGCCTCTTTGGCCTTCTCAATTGGAAAATATTGTTGGTAATGTGGTTCTCCATGTGTCCAACATCCAGTCTTTTGTCGAGTGCTCCTAGTCCTCAAAGTAGAATTTGTTGGCCTAACAGTTTGTGATCCTCATCTCTTCTGCTGAACAGGCCTAAACTGTTGTTGTTGTTGTGGATGACATTGTTGCTACTGTTGTGGTCCTCTATAGGGAGTCCTCTACTGATAATTTTGTCTTCGTGGTGTCGAAAACATAGGTCCAATAGGCATATCTCTCTTCCCAAAAGTCTGTCTGGATGGTGTCTGATGCTCTTGCACTCTTTATGTCATTTGTCTAGAAGGTTTAGAAGGATTCATGCCATGACCCCCACTATCCAACTCTTCCTAAAATATGAGGGCCTTATAAACTGCATCGTGCAATGTCTGAGGCATTAGGATCCTCACCTTTGCACAAATGTTGAAGTTAAGGCCGAACATAAACTTGTTGACCTTTAACTTCTTCATGTTCAGATGTGGATCATATCTAAGTAGCTCCATGAACTTGGCCTCATACTCCGACACCCTGCGACCACCATGTCCTAAGTCATTGAACTCATTAATTTGACACTCAATGAATTCCTCGGAGAATTACCTCTCCCGGAACCGTTCCTCGAACAACTCCCATGGCATGTATTTGATGACCATGTTTAATTGAGGTAGGAGCATATTCCACCATACAAGATCTCTCACCTTCAGCTGAAAGACCTCCATGTGGAATTTCATGTTGGAGGTGTCATCGCGATGTGCAAAGCACATCGCCATGTTCTCCTACCATGCCTCAATGTCTAAGCCATCTGTAGCACCCTAGAATTAGGGAAGCTTCACCTTATTGATTTCTCTGTGTATGCTACTACTACCAGCCGGAGCATGTTGTGAACCCTCATTGGGAATAGATGCTTTTCCCCCATCTCGATCCAGGAGGATGATCAACACCTTTGACATCCTCTAGAAGGTTCTCATCATACCTACCACATCTCCCACATCAACCTGCTTCTTCTCAATAATATGCTCATCTCCTTAGGGTTTATACCCCTCTGGCATGGATACTATCGGGGGTGTCACAGCTCTTCCTCCATCACCACGTCGTCTACTTCCCCTACGTCCTCTAACCATGATTAACTGCATGGAAAATTTCAAAATTAATTAGCAATACATTTGTAATCATTTAGTTAACACAATGGAAGGTGTAACGGTCTAATATCGCAGGGTTGAACCCACTTTGATACCATATGTAACGGTCCCTCTGTTAAGACGATCAAGTAAGTAAGTAAGTATAGTGGTAAACTGTTTTTTGAAACATCAGTTAGAACAAGTGAAATGCGGTAAAATCATACATCAGTAATTCACATTCTATTCTCAACTATATCACTACACAGTAATAATCAATACAAAATTAATGTTACTAATATATCAATCACATCACAGAAAGATAGCAAAATGTGTCCACCCTCCCAACCTACCCTGTAGAGTTAGGACCTCCAAGACACATAATCAATGCTAAAGTCCAGGATTCATCCGATTGATTTTGACCATTTAAGGTCTCAAGACTGGCAATTGTTATGAGGAACATGGAGGTATCTAATCCCCACATCTCCAATCCTATTCCACATTCAAGATAAGAATTAACTACAATAATTAACCATAATTTCATCAAAGAACTAAAGAATAACCAGTTACGCTTTATCAATCATTTAACAAATACTCAAGTGTAATTGAGCGGAATATAAATAACTATTATTTAAAGAATCAATAATTTCCACTTAGTAAGAAGTAGAGACTCTATTCATTAATTCCTTTAACCCAATACTACTAAAATTTATACGCTATTTAATTAATCATGAAACTCATCATACAATTCTTGATCAATAACTACTTCCTAAACTTCACTATGTTTGACTAAAGTTCCAATAAACACAAGTACTTTCAATTATTTATGAAGTAAGGGTATTCAATAATAATGTTATATTCTACACAAAACAAGATGAAAGAGATTCAGAATCAATTATCATGATGAAATTTAATACAATGTTATCACCTTTTAATCCATAGATTCTAATTACTAGAATCTCGGTATGACTTTTATCCTTAAAATTTTATCATAAGAATAACTTGACACTTTATAACTCATTGGAACATAAGTCAAAATTGTATAGATTATCAATTTTAAAAATATTGTAATTTACTCTTAACTTAAATTGTAAATCTAATCATCCATTCTCTCTATATTAAGATATTATCATACAAAAGATTTTCCTAAAGACATTTCCCACTCAAAATCTAATAAAATTTATAAGCGTTTAATTCTATGGTAAATCATTCAATTTACCTGTCAACTTATCCGAGTGGATAAATAAGTATCATGTAACAGTTGATATATATATTTGTACACTCAAGTGAAAATAATCTCTTAAGTAAATATATCCATACAGGTAACTTAGATTTATAAAGCACAATATTAATATTTAATTCCTGAATATCCCAACTTAGATTGGTTAAGGGGAAGTAAGTAAAATATCGATCCTATTAATATGTTCTTTTTATTTAAAAACTTTTGTAATTGTGTAAATGAAACAAGAAGTTGCAAGAAGTGGGTAACAACTCCCAAATACTCTCAGCGCAACATCGGTAAGGCTTGTTCCAGTAATGGATTCATCCATACAATTGACTATCAGTTGAGCATACTAATGTGCAATTAAATTTCACTTATAGTTCTTCGATTTATGCCCTAAATCTGGTACTGAGAGTCAACGAGATTTCATTAATATTTAGAAATGCCACCCGGGTGAAATTCCGAGTACAAGCCTAGCATGGAAATTTAAAATTTAAAACTACCCACCCGTCAGCGACAGGAAACTTGTTAACATGTCACATAGCTTCATAGTGACATTCGTCCAAGGCAAAATCGCTAACTAGTAACTCAACAATCAGACAACCGTGACTCTCGATATACCCGAGACATTCAAGATGCGGGGTTGCAACAATTTGGATCTCATACTTAATCTGTCGACGAGCATACCCATTTTGCAGTGATAAGTAGGAAAAGTAATACCACGAACCATGACACGGTGGAGACTCGAGCGAGTTCCGGGAATGCAAATAGATAATCCAATGATACCACAATCTTAAAAATAAGAAAAACGCAAATTATAAAGCAGTCATTCACGCTAGTTCTATAAATTTACAACCCTACGAATTTCAAACTATTACGTTTCTAAAAATACCATACTGATTCAATATTTCAGAGTGCCGTTAGTTTTAAAGATCTTACGAAATTTTTCGTTTTCTGAAATATAAATTGATGTTACTGAGGAAATTCGAAATTTAATTTAGAATTTCATTCAATGTACAAAAACCATACGAGTTACTAATTTTGTATTTGTACATTAACTTTATAGCCAATCTAACCAATTCAAATCCGGGATGCAATTTATTTGATAGCAGTTTACAAACTTTAAATATCTGATTAAAATAAAGCTTGATAGTGCCCAACGAATATTTAATTTTGGGGTTGTAAAATAATTGGTAGCGTTAAAATAAATTAATTTCATGGCTGCAATCAAAACTAATGCGCAACCATCACGTAAATTTGATTCAAGATTTGCATAATACATGACAACGACTATGACTGAATTCCAATTCAAGTTGCATCTTCTTGATTGAGACTATAAAACCTTCGAATTCAGGAACTGTGAAGTAATGATAGAAATTAAATAAAAGTTCTTATTTCATAAACAAAAATTGGCAGTGAACTAACAATTTCCATAATTTCGATTTATACAGAAATTGGCAGCAAACAAACAATTCCATAATTCTGATTTTGTGCATAAATTGGCAGCTAACAAACAAATTCCATAATTATGATATTGTGCATAAATTGGAAGTGAACCAAAAAATTCCATAATTCTGATTTTGTGCATTGGTAGCGAACAACAATCCAAATTTTAAGATTACACAATGGTTCTTCCTCGAGCTTGGAAATTTTACTCTGAAATTTACCATACTAAGATACAAATCTACTCTTAATACAAAAAAATATTTTAGAAATAAAATACCGGAAGGCATGATGATGGAAAATGGAATATGCCCTTCAACATAGACTTGCCCTCCTCCTTCCTTTTTCTTACTAATCACATCACCAGTACATCCCATCCAATGCTAGGGTTACTTTTATTCCCCTCACCCCCCAAGCCTCAAAGGGGCGACACAAAATAAGCCAACAAACAATAGCTTCAAGGCTTGTCTCGCAAGGAAGAGCTTTCACTCTTTCTACAAGCTTGGTATACCAAACTCTCACAAGTAAAACAAAGTCCAAAAAAAATTGATAATATAGCATTACCAGAAATAAGTGAAATCCATTTCCCTTCTACACCATTTGTTTTATAGAAATTTCTTTAACATGTCCTCATGGACAAATAATTAACTTTTTAGATTAAATTAATTATATTATTCACCCACACGTTTGTCACACTCTCCCCAAGTTGCATAAGTAATTATCATTTTTATTTTATTTAAAAACCCTATTTTCGCTCTTAGTTGTCCCTTTGTTCTCCAAATTCTCATTTAATGAGTGACTCTTAACTAGATCCTAATTAGAGTTGGATTATGAGTCTTGTTCTAGTTAGAATAGTAGTAGTTTGACTCAATATTATATTCTATGTGAACCTATTCTCTCTAGTTAATATTTAAAAATATCTTTTATTAATTTCATGCACACATGTGCATTTTATCCAACCTTTAAATTTTATTCCCCTTTTTCGTAGAGTTTGATTATATTTTCAAATCTTTTAACTTATGTCTTAATTCATTTAGTCCTTTAATTAAATTTAGACTTAGACTTAGTCTTAGACATAGGCTTGAACGATTTTTGGGCTCTATAATTAAGAATTTATAGTTTAAATTAATTATTTTATTCCAACAAGGTCTAATCATTTCAATTTTTTCTAGGCCACCTAGATTTATTAACTCGATTTTTAATTACACAACGTGCCCTTCAAGACGCACCTCCATGCTCTAAAGGAGCCACTCACATTAGACTGGTTTTGGGATTTTGTTCGACCCTTGGAGTCGACAGTCCACTCGATCGACCTTCTAAGAGAATAAGGGCTTCTAAGGAATAAAGACTTTGCCTTATTGTGTGCCCATTATAAATTTTTTTGAGCGACCATATTAGTCCACCCTCACGACATCGTGGACCTGTTGAACTAGGTAATCGTTAACCTATTATTTAAACCACGGTGGGAGTGCTAGTAGGTCGTGATAGGGACGCTTCCATACCTCTCACTCAAATGTCTAGTTTATGTGCATGACCCCTTTACACCTTATGTGGGTTGGATTGGCAAGCATCGTCAAACGTGCACCCACTAACAAAAACACTTTCAAAAATACATATACATAAATCATATTGAAATCAATCATATATAACATGTGCGTAAAATGAAATACCCAAACAAATACAATCTACGCCCTAACTCAATCAAGGGTCCAAGGAAGTCCATTGATGCCATCCGCATCCATAACCTGTTATGTGTCTTGCACACTCAGGAAAACTCATCAATAGTATATGCCAATACATATACATAAAAATAAAAATATGTCACAATACATCATCATCATCATGTATAATCCATAATCGAAACGAAATCACAATGTACCATAACCGGATCACTTGCATGCAAGTGTCCTCAAAGAATAAATCAGTAAAAGTGTGCTCAATAGAACAGGATGTTACAGTGTCATAATCAATGCCATATGTTGAGATGAACCATATAGATGTGGCCAAATGATCCCACGACTATAGCAATGAACACAGTAGTGTAACTTCCTTGTTCTCATCTTCGTACTTTACTTACATACTAGATAATTGGCAAATCAGAGTATGGAAAATATTTAAGTGATCAACAATTTTTGTACCTTTTCTCATCCGCAAGCTGTAAAACTTCCTCTTCAAGAAGATTATGTTTGTTAAGGACTTTTTCATATACATACTCTTAGTATTTTCCACAAACCTGTTGTTTTCTCCTCTCCAACGATGTTAAACATGACTTCATCTGTGAGACGCAAAATAATGGTATTGAGGGCTCTGGCATCCATATCTTCCCGGTATTCATATTTCATGCTTGTCTATTTCTTTATCTTTCCATCCAATGCCTTTTGCAATCCTTGTTGCACAAGTAGGTCTCGCATCTTGAGCTTCTATAACTGCAAATTATTTTCTCATTGAATTTCTCCACCTCAAATGTAGAACTATACACTTTTTCCATTAACAAAAAAAACCGTCCAAACCAAAACCAAACCCTTTTAAATTTGGAGAATGTTCTTATTTGTTTCAAAGTTGAATAAAAAGGTTTAATCCAAATGAGAAAAAACATTTTAAAAACCACCCACCTTGTTTATTTATAAATGGCTATCCTTTATAACTCCACCCAAAAAATGACCTTCAATAAAATATATCCCTCATATAATTTGTCTCACACAAAACTTGAACCAAAACTTATCCCTCACCTGTATTAAAGTATCTTCATCCACTTATAATAATCCTCCCCTTCATCAATTTAAAAAGGCGAGATTCTCATGCACAATAAAAAACAACCACTCCTTTATAATTTTATCCACGTCATGGTATCACCTTATAAAATATTCGCCTCATCAAATATTTACTTTATACGTTGACCTTTCCATAAAACGGATATCCTCGACAATGTGCCTACGACACTTTCATTAAATTTTCTCACTGTATAATATGTATTGTCTGTGACACTTTGCAGAAATTGAAAATTTTGCAAGTGCGTATAAGAGGGAAAAGCTTGCAACAGTGTAAAAAAAACCATCCTAGGTCGAACCATTCTACTCGGATCAGCTTGGTTAACTTGTTCCCTTCTTCTTCTCTCTGATCCTTCAACTCTGTACTTTGATATCATTTGTTAGGCAGTTACACAATTACACGAATTGATCATAAATAAATCACATGATTACACAGCCTGTTCATTGTAATGTGCATATATGCACAATCTAAATCACATGATTACACAGACTATTCATTGTAATGCACAATCTAATTTTAGTGCATTCAACATCATGGAAATTAGTTAGCATGTTTTCAATACTCTGAGACATTAAGAGACTCCATTAAGCATTTTTAAAAATGCGCTGCAACTGCCACAAATGCCTGAGCTCCTTCTTTCAAATTTTGAATCACTTTTTTGCTAAAATGAGAAGCTGACATTTCTAGTTTAGTTTGGTCTGTCATGAATTTCTGAATATTACTATTCTCGGTTTTCTTCAATGGAACGACACTAGTTCTTAAGTTCATTAATTCCTTAAGTACCAATGGAGGATCATAAATCATAGGAAGTACATCAAAATTCATGGAAAATAGATCGTCTAGCAGGAACTTCAAAACATGTGCTTCCTTAACCCGATCGATGACTCCTCGTTCACCTGCACTCTCTTAACCCGATTAATGACTACTTGTTTGCCCTTGAAAGAAATCTGACTACTTGTTTGTCCTTGAAAGAAATCTTGGGTATCACTCAGCCCAGCATTTCATGAAATAACAAAAAGAAATCGTGTCTACAATAGTAGTGTGATGAAGATGAAGACAAACGTTAATGGATCGATAATTGCAAGATTCGGTTGCTCTCTCATATTGAAAATAGAAAGGACATACATTTAAGGATCAAAATTGATGTCTTCATTGCCCTTCAAGAGCCTTATAGCCCTTCATAGAAGGGTTTAAAATTATTTTCAATGTAAATGAAAATTAATATAAAAAAACACTTGTCAAATTTGAAATAAAAATTATTTCATATTTTTTCATTTGAAGGGCAATGAAAAATTTCTTAATATATTCATTTTCATTGTTTTTATGTGTTGTAAATTTCCTTAATAAGTTCTAGTTTTTATTTTTTTATTGTTTTTATAAGTTTCTTTTTTTATTAGTCATTTCCCCTATATCTTAGTAATAAAAAATAATGTTAAGAATCTTTTTCTCTATATCTTAGTAATAAAAAAAAGAATGTTACCAATTTTTCATATGCCAAGTCAGTTCAAAAAAAGAATGGTTATATTTTTTCTAAAATACAATCCTATTTTTATGGAGCTCCTGCATGCATGCATATTCCATTTATTAAACTCAGAGAGATGAAAAATCAAATGGTGAATTCTCTAAACACTAGCAACAACTAGTGTTGTGAATTGGAAGTGAATTCTCTAAACACCAGCAACAACCAGGGTTGTGAATTTGAAATTGGGAGATATATTGCTACACAGAAATTAAGAGATATATTATTATATAATGTAAGTCAATTTCTTTTGTGAAGACAACCCTTCCCAAATTCTCGATCATTTTTCTGTTGTAGGGTTATGCTGTAGGTTTATCTTTGTTCCACTTATCTTTGTTCAAATGTAGGTGTAGAATTTTCGAACAGGGTAATTTTCACTTGTCTATCTTCTCTGTGTATTTGTGTTAATTTTTTTAATGCCTTTTGCATTCCTCCATATATCGATTTGCCTGTACTGTATACCATTCTCTGGGTATTTGTGTTAATTTTTTTTATTCCTTTTCTATTCCCCCTTATACCGATTTGCATGTACAGTATACGGATTTCACTATAGACCATGTTCATCTATATGATTTGCTTCATATACAGACTTGTTTATACCTTATACCATTCTATGCGTATTTGTGTTAATTTATTATTATTATTTTTTTTATGTCTTTTCCCTTCCTCCTTATATCGATTTGTCTGTATTGTATACCGATTTCACTGTAGACCATGTTCATCCAATTGATTTGTGTTCATCACAGAAATGATGTTTATTTCAATGGCCACTTATGGAGAATCTAGCAGGTTCATTTATTCTCCACTCATAGTGTTCTGAAGATTTATATTTGTATTAGAAGGCTGCCCCAATATATGTTAGTGTGGCTTGTGTTTCTCTGGACCCGATATAAGTGAAAATATCATATACAAGACTGAATTATTATTATCGCTGAGCATAAAACCCACCAATAAAAAGGTAATTGATTTTGTTCATAAAAAAAATTTTTGTAGACCAAGAAATAAGAAAAGAAAAGATAGGCTTTGAATATTCAACATCTTATGTAGACCAGAAACTTCTTTAAAAGTAGTAAAGTGAACAAAGAATTTAAATAAAATGGTTTTCAAACATATTCACATGAATTTATTCAAAATTTTGTGTATTTTTTATTTTAATTAATTGAGTTGTTTGTGGCCTCTAGCTTGTATCCTGAATATTAATATGTTTATTTTAGTTTTTGTTGATTATTAATTATGTTTTTTTAATTTTAATTGATTATTAATTTGTATTTTTTTATTGGTTATTAGTTTATATTTCTTTTAATTTTAGTTAATTAATTATGATTTTTTTTAAATTACCAAAAAATGTTGGTACTTACTTGTCCATTTCGTGTAAAAGATTTTTATCAAATTATAATTATTTTATGGGTGAAATTTTAATTGCTTTTTCATTTTCATATGAAAAGAATAATTTATTTTAACATGTCAATTTAGAAGGGTTACAATAAAGTTATCCCTTCAGTTTGAAATATAACCCTTCCCTTCAAATTTGATCCCTACATACTTTCTTAAAAGTGAAACAGCCAACCCAGGAGTAGAGATAGACAACCAACAGAGCAGATGGAGATAACATGTGTTGGAAGAAATAAACCATGGGAGTAAATAATTGGGGAAAAAAATAGGAGTAAATAATTGCAAATGTGTAATTTGAAAGAAAAAATCATTTAAATTGAAGGTTGTATGGTTAAGATATTGCAAATTGAAAATAAGTTGTTTTCAAGGTTTTTCTGAGTATTTTAGAACATATAAATTTTGATAAAAGTTCCATTTGTTGTTATATAAATGTCATTTGATAAAGCATTTTTGTGGCTACAATTTTACATATATTTTTGAGTTTTACTCATTCAAAATAATATATATATGTGGATGTGTATGCTAGATTTGTATCCTTGTGAGGAATTATATGGGGATATCCATGTTAATGAAGAATATTTATGTTAATAGGATTTAGAAGAGTCATTTGTGATTTCACAACTTCACATCTTCTCCCCAATGAATCTCCTAGTGTGCATAATTATTAACCGCCTTGTGAAGGGGATTTACAAGAGGATATAATCCTTAAACATGATGAGGAAAAAATCATGAAGAGTAATCTCTTTTCATTGAACATGTCAAACATGTAGTTTTATCTAATTTTCCCTTATGTTTTGAGTTCAAATAATTTTATGAAGGAAATGAATTATGTATATAAATCTCTAAACTTTGTAATCCTAGTAATTTTTTAGAAAATTTGGACTACATTCATGTGAGTGCTAATGCTACCTCTTATAAATTGATGAACTCATTCTTATTCTAGTCGTCATAATCTAGATGAATTCAATTGGAATATATTGATATAATTTTTGGTATTTATGGGTCTATGATTTTATTTATGATCTGAATTGGATCATTATATGATTTTTTTTTATCTTAGTACTTTCTAGGAGGAGAAATTGGAGGAATTGGTTTGTAAACCATATTTTAGTGGTAGGTCCTAGTTCAAAATTTGGGGTTGATAACCTTCTAGTGACATTTTGAGTCATCAAACAACACTTTTTGGGGTCAAAACTTTGCAAAAATATCTCTCATCCCCTCAATGTTTCTCTACACATCAATGTCTTTCCAATGGTGCAAAAGTAACCTCAATAGGAGTTTGTATGTTGAAATTATACATTCTACAAGTTGACCTACCTTGTTCACCACCATGGTACTAAGTGGATGCCACATCAACCCCCATTAACCACACATGTCACTATTAAATTTGAGCGTTTTTGCGATGAAGTAGAGACGAATTTTCGTCGGCATAGAGTCATTTTTGCGACCAAGATGATTTTTTTTTTCATCAGAATTCATTCGTCGGTCTAGAGGCCACACATGGATCTTCCCTAGTCTAGCAACTGAGAAAATAAGCCTATTCACAATAGGAAAAATTTTGGCTAGCGACGAATGTTAGTCGGTCAAACGACTAATATTAGTCGCAAGAGTGACCAAGACAACCCTGACAAAATTAGTCAATAAACCACTATGAGTCGGTAGAACAATGAATATTAGTCACTAGAGAGACCAAACCATCAGTTAAGAAGGTCAAACGAAGGAGGATCAGTTAGTCGCTAGAACGACCAAGTGACCTAGTTTGCGACCAAACGACAATACAAGCGACTAACACATTGGTCGCTCTAGTGACTAACATGTTGGTCTCTCTAGCGAATAACACGTTGATGTTTGCGACCAATTGACAATACTAGAGACGAACAGGTTAGTCGCTAAAACGACCAATATTGGATTTTTTTTTTTTTTAAATTATGCCATTCACACAGGATCTTAACTAAATTTGATAACAGGTATTTAAGTGTGTCCAATCATGATGGTCATGTAATTGTAGGATCTTAACTAAACCTTGATTTCAAAATGGGCTGGATGATATGGTGGAACCATGTGAAAGGAGAACTTGATCAAACAACGCAATAAATCAAACAAATTGACAATATTGGAGTTGATAGAGTGAATACCATATTTGAGGAACTCAATGTGTAGGTCTTCCTCATATGTAACTCTATTGTTATTGATCATGTGAAAAACTCTCTTGATGTATCCAAAAGAAAATATATGACATGAAGTAGGGCTATGGGAAATTTGGATTGAGGATTTTATAGGAACATGATAAAGGGATGGAGAGGAAGGGCTATGGGAAATTTGGATTGAGGATTGTATAGGAACATGATAAAGGGATGGAGCAAGGGATAAAATGAGTTACTGATATATATCTTGTGGGAGGGAAACCTGTCTAGGTAAAAGGGTGCACCAGAAGACTCTATGTCAATTGTAGAGGGCTTCAAGAAGCTCATTTCTCCTAATGGAAACGAAACCATATTTTTTTATGATAGAGAAGATGCTAGCAATATTTCTAAAGGTGAGGAATAGAGAAAGGGACATGCTAAAGAGACTCTTCTTAGTTGTTACAAATGAATTGGTGACCGTTGATCTTATAAATCATATGAACTAAATTTATGGTACATTCGTCAATTTTAGAGAAAGGCATACAAACAAAGAACATTGTTAATTTTGGATCAAATCCCTTCAAATAGGAAAATTGATAAAAAGAACATGTAAATAGGAAAGAGTAAATATTAATACAAAGGAATACAAACAAATAACATTGTTAATTTTAGATCTAGTCCCTTCAAATAGGAAAATGAAGATGTAGATAGGAAAGTGTAAAGATTAATAATAAAATGTTGATAGGAAAGTGCATGGATTGATGATAGAATTTTCTAGAACACTTGTAAAATGAGGGACATAAACATGCCTTTAGCTAAGCATTCATCTTGGGGTCACAATTCTTCTTTAAGGTAATGTTAGAAGGCGAGTTAAGGGGACAAAAGTGAAACACTCTTTGTTGGGAAGCATACATACATGGATATGCACCGAAGTCGACTACCAGAATATTTAATTGTGAATGAATAGGTCTTTTTATGAAGCATACACCAAAGCATGCGACTAGAATATGCCAATAAACCAAAGTATGTTGAACACTTTGCAATTTTTTTAATGTGAAATGTGAAGATATGAGTTGTTGGTTGTATTTTAAGTATACGTTGCTTTAATGTAAGAGGAATTGTTTAGTATCTTGACACAGTAACAAACATGCTAGTTCATATTTACCTATCTATATATCTATATAGTAGAATATGATATAAAAGTGGAATTGCATTTTCTATTTTTTTTTATGGATTGTTATTATAATTCCTTTTTATGTGATAGGTGTCAATTGATGTTATGCATTCCAGCTTGTTTAAAATTCTTAAGAAGATAAATGGATTTGTAACTCATGTTTATGGAAACTATTGAGGAATTGTAATAGTAGATCCATATGCCTACCCAATTCTGGAGACAAGACACTTGGAGGTTGCAAAAAACTCATCAACACCTCCATAAATGAGGTACTGAGGAATATAGATTCGAGGTGACAAACACTAACATAGAAGATATGGTAAAGAGAGACACACTCACTACTAGGACACAAGACAATTCTTTATAGAGTTGATTCATATATTAAAGGTCTTAGGGTGAACATATCCTAGTGGATAGGGTTGAAGTTCAAGTCCCCTTCCTACTATACCTCATTCCATACTTTAGGTAGTCAGGAGAAACTGACATTGATATTCTAAAGGCAAGAACAAATGTTAATGTTACATGAGGATATTAGATGTATGGGAGGTATTGAATGAGTTTAGGTGAAATACAAAACAAAAGCAACAACTACAACTTTCTATGTAAAATATGATAAAATATGGTTTACTTTTTAGGGTAATATTTTAGGAGGTAAAGTTAGGGAATATTGTGTATATAGGATGTGTTTTTTGTGAATAAATTTACATAGATAACAATTGTGAAATAGAGGTGGTTTATGAAGTATTATTTTTATCTAAAATTTGGATAGTTTAGAATTTAGTTTTGAGGTGCATGTTCAAATTGAGATGATAATATTTTTCCTTTCTTTGATACTAACATTGTTTAGAGAAGCTTATGTATTTTGTGGATTATGGATGCTCACCGTTCTTGTCTTTGTGATCCCTTGGTTCATGAGGAATTGCCCTCATAAAAAGCATTATCAATATGGACATCATCCTTGAGGTGCAAGTCCTTGAATTGATTTCATAGCATTCTCCCAAATTCACACAAGTCCTTGTGTGATAAATAGCATACTTGCAAACGAAAGAGAGGTTGAATTTACATATCAAACACTAGGTATCAACGTTTTAGGAGTTTCCAAATTTGGGTCCCTACCATTACGCTTCTAGCTATAGTTATGGTGATTTCTTGCTTTATTTTCTTCAAAATGGTAATGAAAACTTAAACTTTGTTGCCTCATTTGGTCATATATATATATATATATATATATATAGAGAGAGAGAGAGAGAGAGAGAGGAAAAACTCAAATTTTCCAGTGAGTTTATTTTTTCTGGCAAAATGAAGTTTGGCCTTGATTCATTCGGTTTTTTTTTTAATTTCAATGATTTGGGTCATATTGAAATTGGGCCAAAACTCAATTCCTAA
>JASDQU010101055.1:770366-803770 GCA_032191745.1 Picea mariana | reverse complement strand
GCTGTGCTTTCTTCAATTTCTCATTGTCTGCTTTGAAAACTTGCAGCTCAACAATAATATTCCTCATTGTTTCTAGTACTTTTGTAGGGGAGCTTTCGTCACTATTCTATCTTGGATCTCCATGAGGTCCTTGTTCTGGATTTCCTTCCATTATGATTTCTGCATCATCTTGAGTTGCCATAATTCACACCAAATAGAAATGTTTTGTGTTTGTAACAAAAAGGTTTATTAGTTTGGCATAGATTGAAATATGTTCTAAGAATCTAATGTGGCCTTGTTCAGGTCCAGTGTTGTAACCTTTTTCTCTGATACCATATGTAATGTTCCTCATTTTCGTCATAAAAAAAAAAAAATCTTCTATGGCGCAATAAGCTCTAAACTTCGTAATGTAGATTTATAAAAAGGAGACGACATCCTTATTGAAATTCTGTGATACCCATATATTCAAAATTCTTTCTAGCATTATGGAGCCATAGACTAGTGTTTACCTTTTTGTGAAGTCCTACCAACATTTGTGAAGGATTAAGGTGTAAATAACTTGTAACACAAGGGAACCCCACATGGTCTAAAGCTTAAGAACTCATTCTCTTCTCTAGTACATGACTCCTCTAAACAAACGCAAGACTAACTCTAAGGCCCATAATGACTGGGTACACAAGGTAAAAGCGGTCAAAACTAAAGTTTAAGTAATCTCAAATTATTTGAAGTGTTTCGTGGTTTGTTTTATGGATTATGAAGGCGCCCTCGACCATTCTCTGGTTGGCTGAGGATCCTTTCCCACGTCTTAAATTAATCAACTTTATAACTAGTAACGCACCCCAATCAGACAGTTAGATTGTAACTTACCAGGTTTTACCTATGCTCACCATTGATGTTAACTGGACTAGCAGCAACTACGTTTGATCAATCTGATACATAGGTTCTTGAAAGGACCTGGACCGACCCTCATAAACAAGACTGGAGGTACTGAACAGTCGGGAGTAAACTCTCTGACCGGCCATTAAGGAGGTGGGTGAGGAATGAGGCCAACCCTGTACCCTCAACCAACCCAAGAATTTCAAAATTCTCAAGTCACATGGTGTACTCCTCCTATTGTACCCACTACATTCAACATGCATTATTTCGTGTTTAGGGTAGTGGCCAAATTTCATTGTCTGATTAGCGAGTCTGGTTTTTGGAAGGGTTCTGCATTTTCTTTGCCTTGTTCGTGACTTTACCTAAAAAGGTTTTGGTAGTATGGAGTTCTTCCAACTATTGTTACTATCGGTAAGTAACAGTCTTCCTCAATATTAAATACTCAGTCGTTCAACAAGATCTTTTTTCTGCTTGATTCACTGTTCTCGAGATTTTCCCTAAGTGTCTCACACGCAAGATGACTTGCCCGTGGCTCGTATGATCTCCTATGAAATTACTGTTGAATTTCCTCTTCATGAATCTCCCCACGATGCTTCATTGAGTTAGGGTCAGGGTTTATTTGACTAGGGTTTTGTAACAACCACCTGTATACCTATTTTTGGTACTGAAATCTCACTGGTAGATAGTTAATTACTAATTCTTGTCGTCTACAAGGACAGGGGTTTTTTTTCACTTTTCTCAGTTTCCAAATTATCAACAAGTGTTTAAGTCTGCAGTTTCCCCATCGAGGGTCTTCCCGAATAATTAGAAATCGAACTATCCATTAGGAACTACTCATACCCTAAATGTAACTAAATAAAAACTCTGGTTCTTCTCTTCATGCTCACTTACTCATAAGATGAATGTGGGTGAAGATGTATAAAATTGGAGTCTTCATCTTGGTGTGGTTCCTACATGTATTATCTAAAATATTTGTATGGTATTGGATAGATTTAAAAGTTTTTGTGAAATTTCATTTTCTTTGTCCTTTACTTAATTGACTTAAACCTCATATTTACGCCTATCATGTGGCTTGTATAATTCTTCCGAAATCATTATTTCTCTATATTATTAGTTGGATTGATCTCAGATGCTTGTTATTGATCATGAGGCCCCTTTTGTTTTGCGAGGGTACCCATCAGGGATATTCGGGTTGCTCCTCCCCCTTTTGGTCTGGACGATCTGTGGTGGTTGCAGCAGAGAAGGTGTCATATTTCCCCATCTGTAGTTAAGTATTATTTCAGTTATACCTTTCTACTTCATTAAGTCCTTTCCTATATGTAGAATGAGTTGTTATGGTTTTGTCCCAATGTTTGTAGGGTTTCGGCAACGCGGATACTTGGAGGACAACCACTGTCGTCTGCGTGAAAGGTAATCGGGTTCCATTATGCCCTCCTCCAGAAGCTCTGAGCATTTGAGTCACAAGTGTTTTTCCTCTGTCATAGAGGTTATTTAGTGTTGTGATACTTTGGTTTTTAATTTCCACAACCCAAACGAGGGTTGATTTCAAAACTAGAGGATTGGCCAAAAAATCTCAATCGGGTTTTTATTACGTTGTAACTTGACATTTGAAAAAGTAAATACGATTATATTCTCTTGCCCTATCTTACTCCTGCACAAACAAAATGTCTGAAATTATAAGATTTCCTCTCACAAATGGTATGAACCGGTCCATGCCTTAGGTAATTATATAGAGCTGGATTAAAAGTTTATGAATTCTTTCATTTATGCTTGGTTTAGTTTCTTTACAAAAATAATCATATGCAAAGGCCATTTGCTGAGTATGCAATATCCTACTTCTACAACCTAAGGTAGTATTCATATCATACAAGAGGGCATATGTATACTCAGACTACTTCTATGAATTTTACAATAACGTTTTCATAATTCACTGTTTGTTTATACTTGTCCTCTTACTTTCTTTCTAAGAAAAAATGCATGTGTGACAAAGTTATAATTTTGGCTTCACTAACAGGTCCAATAGCTTTAATCGATAAGTCTGTACATATACTATCCATCAAGACAAAGTTTGGTACTATGACGAGACTTAGGAGGGGTCTCCAGACTCACTGTTAGGGGTATTTCTTTACTCAAAAAAATAGTTGATTACCGATAGACAAATGAGTTTGCTGGTATAACAAAACAATCACTCTCTGCACAAGAGAATTTTCTGTTAGAGTTACTAAATTCTCTTTTAGTCAATATTGTCTTTACAAGACACCAACAGTAAATAGATCTATACATCTATGTATACATGTTTATATAAATTTCATTTTATCATAAGTTCGTAACTATATACCGATGTTCTGTAGGATCTATATTTGGTTTCCTAGAAATTTTAATTACAGAATTGCATATATTCTAGTTTGCATATATATATATATATATATATATATAGATATATATATACATACTTGCTTAAATATCGTTATACATGAACAAATCTGTCTGCAGTTTAATTAGCGATAGGAGACACATAATTGAAGTTAATCTACTCCTTTCCATACTCAGTTATATGTATACTTAGAGGTGTTTCTGTCTAGCATTATAACTATAGGAGGGACAACTCTAGAATTTGGTAGTCTATCACGACTTCGCACCAACAGACAGATTACATCCAAAACAATACTTCACCTTCAGTAACATATACATTTCAGCAGTAAGATGTAATCATTCAAGCTTACATATTATAGTAATAGATATGACCCTTCACACAGATGCCTTACAACAATAGACATAGTCATTCAAATAGTTGCATGACAACAATTATATATAGTCATGTAACAGATACATTACAACCATTAGATACAGTCATTCAAACAGATAAGGGTAGAGAAACATATTTGAATCGGCTCGTGGGAAGACAAAGGGAACAACCATGTTCCTCCCAACCATAGAACCAGGCAGCCAAATCACTTGCCCGATTCACCCCCTAGCCTTTCCATGAGTCCATGAGGGAAAACTTGGAATCTCCTCTTCAACAATGTCTTCCTCTCACTGTCGTCCTCTCCTTGCCTCACACTTAATATTTAGTGTTCATAACATCAAGTACACAGTAGTTCCTTTTCCCCAGCATACTAAGAAACATCCTGCCTCCTCACATATGCTATTTATCAATAAAATCTTTTTGCCTAGGTCTTTTTCCCTCCCTTGGGAATTTTCGCAGCTTTCTAAATCCCTGATTTTCAGGGGCTTCCAATGGCCAAATCTCTAATTTTCCACTTGAAACAATCAGCCCAGAGGTAGTTCCAACATGTTCCCCACTCATAGAGTCATGGTCAGCTAATTTTAACATGGCTGTTCCATTTGTCCTCCTCCAATCAATATAAAACATTTTTTTTTCATACAAGTGTCATAGTCAAATAGTTAGTTGGGTCAAATCAGATCTCTACCCAATAGTCATAATAGTTAATTACAATTATCAAATTCAAAATTCGGAATTGTCATAAATGGCAAAAATTTTCCAAATTCGAATTTACTAAAAACGAAATAATTTTCCAACAAATTTTAAATTTCAAAAATACTTTATTTTTTGGGATGTCACACCTTGGGAACCCAACTTAAGTTCAGTATTGCATATCACCTAGAGACTGACGGGAAGACCAAACGAATGAACCGGACCTTGGAGGACATGTTGCGCATGTGCGTGATGGAACAAGAAAAATGTTGGGAGGAATTCTTGCCACTGGTAGAATTCGCTTATAACAACAGTTACCAAAACACCATTAAGATGGCGCCTTTTGAGTTTCTTTACGGGTGATCGTGTTAGACGCCTTTGAGTTGGGATCAAATTGAGGATAGGTTCCTTGTGGGACAAGAAGAAATCCAATAAATGCAAGATAAAATGAAAACAATAAGACAAAGGATCAAAGAAGCGCATGATCGATAGAAGAGCTATGCCAATGCGCACCGTGTTGACCGTAGTTACGAAGTTGGTGATCGAATCTTCTTGCAGGTAAAACCGCATAAGAGTTCGATCAAGTTTGGAAATGTAGCTAAACTCTCTCCTATGTTCGTGGGACCTTTCGAGATTATGGAGAGGAAGGGGCCCGTGGCCTATCGACTAGCCTTGCTTGATTCTTTGAGGCATATGCACACTGTTTTTCACGTATCTATTTTGAGACATTATACTAGTGATCCTACACATGTTATTGACATGATTTTCTTTCAGGTATTGGATGAGGGGGTGCTCACGGCTAAGTCGATCCGCATCCTAGATCATCGCATTTGAAAGCTATGACGTTGAACAGTAGATCAACTCAAGGTCCAGTGGGACAACTATAGTCTGCACTCAATGACTTGGGAGGATGCATATGATATGAGCCAACAATTTCCATTTTTTGCTGGATAGATAGAATTATGATACCATGATACACATTATTTCGACACTTATATACTGTGAAACTTCAAGACGAAGTTTATACCAAGAGGGGGATTATGTAACATCCCTCTCTTGCGTGCAATGAGCGAACTTATTCTTTGAGGACACTTTCTCGCAAGTGATCCAGATTATTATACTTTTTGGCATTTGATTATGATTATGAGGCGTTATCAATTGATGAAATGTTATTTTGTTGCATTGACATAGACAAGTGCTATTGACTCAGTTTTCCCTGAGTGTGCAGGATTTTGGACCCCGAGGATGCATAGGCATCGATGCGACCCCTTGAACTCCAGATCAAGTCAGGGAGTGGACTATTGGTGTTTGATTGTTGTATATATGACATGTGTGCATCTGAGTAGATGATATGATTATGGATATATTCTAACATGATTCGTTGATGATGCAGGCTGACGATATCTTGCCGACCAGACTCACATGTGGAGTAGAGGGGCCACGCACTACTACTAGAGACATTGAGGGAGAGGTGTGGACAACAGCCCTACCACAACCTACTATCACTCTTGTCATAGTTTGAAGTGTAGGTTAACAACTATCTAGTTCGAGAAGACCCACGATGTTGTGAGGGCTGACTGTGATAGTTTCTCACGATGATTCTAAGGGGTGCGCAATAAGAAGGGGCCTTATTCCTTAGAGGCCCTTAGTATCCCAAAAGATCACCTGGCAGAGTATTAACTCCGGGGTTTTTTTATGTCTGCCAAGTCATTCAAGAGGTGAGTGGCACCCTTGGAGCATGTAGTGCATCCTGAAGGGCACGTCACGCAAGGGAAACAGATTGAGGCAAGTGGCACCCTTGGAGCACATAGTGCGTCCTTAAGGGCACGTTGTGCAAGGGAAACAAATTGAGGCGAGTGGCACCCTTGGAGCACGTAGTGTGTCCCGAATGGCACGTCGTGCAAGGGAAATAGAATGGGGTGAGTGGCACCCTTGGAGAACCTAGCACATCCTGAAGGGCACGTCACGTTGTTAAATAATAAATGAATAAACCTATATGGCCTTAGAATGAATACTGTGATGAGAAATATTTAAAACAAATTCCCTAATAAAATGTCGCCGAGTCCAGGAAATTAAACTCTAGGTCTAAGAGATACTTGTGATAAAAATAAAAATATATATTTATATAACAATAAAAATAAAAAATAAATAAATAATAATGATAATCATCATTAACCATGTGACGAAAAAGGGGTAAACAATTCATTAATTTATAAAAAAAAAAAATTGGGGGATAAAATTTAAAAAGGGGAAATAATTGTTTTGTCTCATATGTTAATTAAAAAATTATTAATTAAAAAGGAAAAAGGGAAAGAGGGAAATTTAAAAGAATTAATAAACTAGGAAAAAGCGGGAAACGTAAAAATAAAGGGGAAAAACAAGGAAAAAATAGAAAGTCTAACTTAGTAAGGTATCTAGCATTTAAGAAATTTCTAAATTAAACTCAGCTAGTAAATTAGTAAGGGGGAAAGTCATTAAAACTTGTAAGGGAATACGGGGACACCTAGGAGCAATTATAGGTAAGATTTTAGGTGGGTGAGGGAAATAGGGGTAATTTGTTAATTAAGGAAATTAATTTATGGTGCAATGAAGGGGATGGGTGACACATGTATGGGGAGGATTATTACAAATTAAATAATTGAACACTAAATTAAAAGGGATTTTGGGAAAGTAATTGACTTAGAAAATATATGTAAAGGAGGGAGGAGGAGGATGATGGATCTCTTCTGTTATGTGTAACGTTACGCTACAGAATTTTAGACTTGATTGACTTAGCTTGTGGGAGGTGGGATACCCAGGTCGGTGAGGAGTGGTAGCTCGGACTTGCAAGGCGAGCTGGGAGCTAGTTGATTCTCTGGTTAATGTGTGTGGCCCCTTTGTGGCTCGGGGGTCTAAGGGGGAAGAAGAGTACCCCTAGCGTTGAATGGGATGTACCGGTGAATTCTCATCGGTTGCAAACTGAGAGTTGCACGGAGCGCACGGGACGACAACTTAGAGCGGGCTACTTGGGATACGATACGCTTCCTTTATTTCTGCATGGTAGATTATTAGTATACTTTACACTCTTAGTATGTATGTTTAATTGGGTAAAGAAAATGATTGACACAACATTTTAATGGATGACTGATTTTCCCCATAGCCTTAATCTTGTTGTTGATTGATTCCCTTGTCTTTCAATCCTTCCATGTCTTGACCATCCCATGGTTTTATTGATTTGTGATGATTTGTGGTTTATATATTTTTTTTCCTTTGTCCCTCACTCATCAGTCCATGCCTGAACAGTCATCTAGGAGCCTGATCTACAATCATCACTTCAGTTTTAATAAACCTATGGATCTAAACACCTTGCTTTTCTGTGTGTGGATGATGAGAAAAGGATGTTTCTGTCGAGTCGTCTAACCCTGTGATCGTTCCTGGTTGAGTGAGCCTTATGCCTTGTTGTGTCAATTACCTCTGAGGTGGTATTTATTCCCACAATAAAGTGCTTATTATCTTTTGTGTTCAATCTCTCCATTTTAATAAATTGATCTCTGCGATTTTAAATAAATGTCGTCGAAAATTTTTAATGTTTTTCTAGGAAAATTTCTATGTGGTTTTTATACTTCTAGTTTGCCCTTACTGTGTAAAATTTCAACTTTCGTTTTCACACCTATGGCCAACGATTTTACTCTGGCACCTTACTTGACTTGATTTGCAGTTTTTGAGGTATTTGACTACGTTTTTATTCTTTTCTTCATGTTTCTGAGTTGTAATTTTTGCCTGCATTTATACTGTGTATTGGGTATCACTTGGCGGTGTCACTAGTGGTGGTTCTACTTTGTGATTGGGGGCATAGCTATCGTGCTTATACTTGTGATTATATATTTATTTAAGGACAATGACCTGTATTTCCATTATGTTTTGTATAATGTACAATGTTTTTATTTAGGGGTAATGCACTTCCTGTTTGATAGCAGTGATGGCGATTGCATTTTGTGCCTTTAATGAAATCGAAAGGCGAGTTTACCATGGGGAATTTAACCCTCCTTATTCTTGATTGCATGTTTACCTTCGTTGTTTTGCAAATATTACTTTATTTTATAGCAGTGAAGAAACCAGTCGAATTTCCTGCTACTCTACAATGATATTTTTTTATTACAAAGGCTTATTAAGGTACTGCATTTATGCCAGATTTAAGACTACCATTGTCTCTAGATGAGACCACATTTGCTAAAGTATCACCTAGCGATTTTTCCATTTTCCCAGGGTTGCGATTTTCCATTCCTTTGGATAGAAATCATTGCTTATGACCTAGAGAATCTTCCACTAGTGAAGGTTGTCGATCGATTCCCTTTTCCATTTTATGCCATATTTTTTTTGGCCACCAAAACCCAAAGGGGATATCTGCAATCTTCCCTTTGAAAGCTGCGTTTACCTCCTCTGCGATGTTTCCCCATTTCGTTTTTAATTGACAGTGAGTGCATAAATTTGATTAAGGACACATTTTATATTCAGTTGTATTTTATTTAGATTACCTGGTGACTTATAAATCTACACCCTTTCCGATTTATTTTTGACATCCAATGTGTAATTACACTGTAGTTTTACAACAATGATAATTTACATTTACTTTACACAAAAACTTATTACATTTTTAGACAACCAAATATTGGATTCTGCGTTGACGGCAATTGAATTAGCATTTTCTAGATGACCAACTAATTGTTATGGCATTCTTACCCCCGAGTTTTACTTTTACTTGACAACGTGTCTAATTGGTATTATTGGTTTTGGACATCTTCCCTCGATTTTATTTAGCAATAATAAGTGTTCTTGTAGGACATCGTTTAGCAATGGCATCGACTGCATTGAATGGCTTTGAATGACATTAATTATGATCAGGCATATGGAAATTAAATCTCTTTAGACGAATATGGCATTAAATCGCATTAAATGCATATGGCAGTAAACCTCATTGAATGTGTATGGCTTAATTTCTGATTGAAGGTATATGGCTTTAATGGCATTATCACTTCTTAGCAAATTCTTTTTAATGTTAATATACAACTGTCATTTTGGTATTGTTAGTATAGATAGACAGTATGTGGTAATTAAATGTGTTAATAATTGTTTCATTATTTCATTCTGCATTGCTATAGTTAATGTTGTTATATGATGTCAATTGCTAGTTAGATTGTAATTTTGGGATTAATTTAGAATTGTCCATTTAGATATTAATTAATGATTAAATGAGATTGTGATATTGTTAGATTGATTGTACTAATCTCTAAATTGTAAATTTTAGACTTGCGAATCAAATTTGTTTTAAGTATTAAATCAAAATTGCAATCTATTAACTAGTAGTAGTAATCACTTACTAAATTTGATATGTGGTTAATGCTAATTGTTATATAGTGGTTGTCTAATTTGGTAATTTTCAATAGCTAAAATAGAACTATATATCATGTTAATTTAAGTTGTAAATCACTGACTTAGTGATTTAGGCTGGTTAATGTAGATCCATATTTAACACTAATTTAGATTTTAAATATTGACTAGTTAGACTTGATAAAAGGGTTGGGTTGTTGACGAAGTTGTGTATTGTCTTGTGTCTTCCCTTGTTCTCATCCTCTGGCATCTCTTCGACCTGTTGTTGGGGTATGGGCGTGGTTTTCTTGTCGATATTTACCTAGAGTCCTCGATCCAAATAGGATGTGTCGTGCCAAGGTTATTGGTGCATCTATCACCTAGGGAAGAAATGATTCTTGATGAGGGGATCATGCCACACCCTATTGGATAGACGTGAATGAGAACTTTTCCAGAGTCGGTGCGTTCTGTGTGAGTGTTGTCAAGCATTGTAAATTTCTTTTGGTGCATGGCTAGAACATCTTCATGCATTTGGTTCACATGCCTTGAGGTTCTAGTCTTGCTCGTCAAGGTCGTTTTGTTGGGAGGGGGAAGTTGTCCCTTAGCTTGTAGGCATGTCTTGTTTGCATTAGGTGGGTAGTCATTCCTTCTTGTTGTCCTACACATGTTTTGCCCCATCGCCCCTGTGCCAGTGACTGGAGTCATAGTTTCTTGTTCCCTGGATTGCGTGCTTGCATTCATCATTCATGTTGTGGTTAAAATGTTTTCATCGTCACCTTGTTTCCTTAAAAAAAAATAAAAAGAATTTCACTACTGCTTCGCTTGTAGTCGTAAAGAGGGGGTCGTTACAATAACCACTAAGTCGAGAACTAGTGCATTTTGCTTGTCAATCAAATATTTAGTACTTTGATAGATCGAGGAGCTACATAGAGATTTATTTCTAGTGCATCACTAAAGAGAATTAAGGTAAAGGCAGTCGAGAAAGACGAGCTTAGATACGTAGAAATGGCATCAGGTGCCAAACATAAGGTTGGAGGAAAGGTTACAAACTGTAGCATTAAATTGGGAGATTTTGTAATGAAAGCCAACCTATACGTCACAATCTTAGGATATTATTACGTAGTGACAAGCATGGACTGGTTGGAATCGCATGATACGATTCTTAACTGTAATACGAAATGGTTAAGTTTGATGGATAATTTGGGACAAAGTAAAGTAATTGTAGGAAGAAACGAGGGAGTTTCCTTGAGGTTTATTTCTTTTGTACAATTGTAAAAGAGAATGCAAAAGGGATGCAATTTATATTCAATCTTAGAGATAAATGAAAAGGGTGAGGCAAAGGGATTAGAAAACCTTCCTATAGTAGAATATTTTGCATACGTATTTCCATAAGAGTTTCTAGGTTTACTGCACGAGAGAGAGTTGGAGTTTACAATTTACTTGAAAAATGGAACCGAAACGATAGTGAGAATGTCATATTGGATGTCAATACATCAATTGCAGGAGTTGAAAATGCAATTGAAGGAATTGTTGGACTTGGGACTTACACGTCCTTGTGTGTCGTGATGGGGAGCACTAGTTATTTTTGTGAGAAAGAAGGATGGATCATGGAGACTTTGTATTGACTATTGTCAATTTAATAAGGAGACGATAAAGAAATAATATCTGTTGCCAAGAATAGATGATTTATTTGATCAGATGAAGGCAACAACGGTATTTTGGAAGATTGACTTGAGATTGTTTGACAATAGTTTATATACTATAAAAAATTCGGTACAAAGTTTAAAACAAGAGGGTGTGTATGTAACATCTCGTTCTACTGAGCACACTTTTATTGACTTATTCTTTGAGGACACTTGCGTGCAAGTTATCTAGTTATGGTACATTATGATTTCGTTTCGATTTTGGATTATACATGATGGTGATGATGTATTGTGAGTTATTGTTGTATTTATTTATATGTATTGGAAGATACTATTGACAAGTTTTCCTGAGTGTGTAGGACACATGACATGTTATGTACGTTGATAGAATCAATGCACTTCCTTGGACTCTGAATTGAGTCAGGGAGTGGATTGTATTTGTTTGAGTATTTCATTTTACGCACATGTGATACATGATTGAATTCAGTATGTTTATGTATATGGATTTTTGATAGTGTTTTTGTGAGTGGATGAAGTCTTGACGATTTATTACACAGGATTATTAAGGTACTGCATTTATGCCAGAGTTAAGACTTCCACTGTTGCTAGATGAGTCCACATTTGACAAAGTGTCACCTAGCGATTTTTCCATTTTCCCAGGACTGCAATTTTCCATTCCTTTGGATAGAAATCATTGCTTATGATCTGGCGAATTTTCCATTGGTGAAGGCTATCGTTCAATTCCATTTTAACCTCAGTGATTTCCTTGGACCTATGCATTTTTTTTTTGCCACCAAAACCCGACGGGGATCTCTGCAATCTTCCATGTGAATGCTATGTTTACCTTCTCTGCGATGTTGCCCCATTCTGTTTTTAAATGACAATCAATGTATAAATTTGATTGAGGATGCATTTTATATGCAATTGTATTTTATTTAGATTACCTAGTGACTTATCAATCTACACCCATTCCGATTTATTTTTGACAGCCAATGTGTAATTACACCGTAGTTTTACAACAATGGTGATTTACATTTACTTTACACATAAACTTCTTACATTTTTAGACAACCAGATATTGGATTTTGCATTGAGGGCAATCAAATTAGCATTTTCTATACGACCAACTAATTTCTTCGGTGTTTTTACCCCCGAGTTTTACTTTTACTTGACAACATGTCTAATTGGCATTATTGGTTTTGGACAGCTTCCCTCCATTTTATTTAGCAGTAATAAGTATTTTTGTAGGACATCGTTTAGAAATGGAATAGGTGGCATTGAATGGCTCTAAATGACATTAATTATGATCAGGCATATGGAAATTAAATCTCTTTAGATGAATATGGTATTAAATGACATTAAATGCATATGGCAGTAAACCTCATTGAATGTGTATGGGTTAATTTTTCATTGAAGGTATATGGATTTAATGGCATTGTCAATTATTAGGAGATTCTTTTTAATGTTAATAGACAACTGTCATTTTGGTACGGTTAGTATATATAGACAGTATGTGGTAATTAAATGTGTTAATAAGTGCTTCATTGTTGCATTCTGTATTGATATAGTTAATGTTGTTATATGATGTCAATTGCTAGTTAGATTGTGATTTTGGGATTAATATAGAATTTCCCATTTAGATATTAATTAATGATTAAATGATATTTTGATATTGTTAGATTGATTGTAATAAGATTTAAATTGTAAATTTTAGACTTGTGAATCAGATTTGTTTTAAGGATTAAATTAAAACTGCAATCTATTAACTAGTAGTAGTACTCACTTGCTAAATTTGATATGTGGTTAATGCTAATTGTTATATAGTGGTTGTATAATTTGGTAATTTAGAATAGCTAAAATAGAACTGTATATCATGTTAATTTCAGTTGTAAATCACTGACTTAGTGATTTAGACTGGTTAAAGTAGATCCATATTTAACACTAATTTAGATTGTAAATATTGACGAGTTAAGCTTGATAAAAGGGTTGGCTAGTTCACGAAGTCGTGTATTTTCTTGTGTCTTCCCTTGTTGTTGTCCTATGGCATCTCTTTGACCTATTGTTGGGGTATGGATGTGGTTTTCTTGTCAATATTTGGCTGCTAGCGCGTCGGATTTATCTAGAGTCCTCGGTCCAAATAGGATGTATCGTGCCAATGTTATTGATGCATCTATTGCCTGGGGATGACATGATTATTAATGAGGGGATCATGTCATGCCCTATTGGATAGTAGCGAATGAGAACTTGGCCAGAGTCGATGCATTTTGTGTGAGTGTTGTCGAGCATTGTAAGTTTCTTTTGGGGCATGGGTGGAATGCCTTGATGCATTTGGTTCACACACCTTGAGGTTCTAGTCTTGTTCGTCAAGGCCATTGTGTCGGGAGGGGGAAGTTGTCCCTTAACTTGTAGGCATGTCTTGTTTGCATCGGGCGGGTAGTCATTCCTCCTTATTGTCCTACACATGTTTCGCCCCGTTGTTCCTGTTCCAGTGAGTGGAGTCATAGTTTCTTGTTGCATGGACTGCGTGCTTGCATTCATCGTCAGTGGTGTGGTTGAAATGTTGTCGTCATCTACTTCTTTCCTTAAAAAAAAAAAAAAAATTGCACTGTTGCTTCGCTTGTAGTCGTAAAGAGGGGGTCGTTACAATAACCTCTAAGCCAAGAACTAGTACACTGTTCTTGAGACATCAGTTACGATTGTCAATCATATATTTAGTACTTTGATAGATCGAGGAGCTACATAAAGATTTATTTCTAGTGTAGCGATAAAGAGAATTAAGGTAAAGGAAGTCGAGAAAGACGAGCTTAGATACATAGAAATGGCATCAGGTGCCAAACATAAGGTTGGAGGAAAGGTTACAAACTGTAGTATTAAATTGGGATATTTTGTAATGAAGTCCAACCTATACATCACAATATTAGGAAATTATGACATAGTGATAAACATGGATTGGCTGGAATCGCATGATGCGATTCTTAATTGTAAGACGAGATGGTTAAGCTTGATGGATGATTTGGGACAAAGTAAAGTAATTATAGGAAGAAACCATGGAGTTTCCTTGAGGTTTATTTCTTCTGTACAATTGTAGAAGAGAATTTGAAATGGATTCACTTTATATTCAATCTTAGTGATAAATGAAAAGGGTGAGGCAGAAGGATTAGAAAACCTTCCTATAGTAGAAGAGTTTGCATACGTATTTCCATAAGAGTTTCCAGGTTTACCGCATGAGAGAGAGTTGGATTTTACAATAGACTTGAAAACTGAACCGAAATGATATTCGGAATGCCATATCGGATGTCAATATCTGAATTACAGTAGTTGAAAATGCAATTGAAGCAATTGTTGGACTTGGGACTTACACGTCCATGTCTGTCGCCATGGGGTGCACTAGTTATTTTCATGAGAAAGAAGGATGGATCATGGAGACTTTGTATTGACTATTGTCAATTTAATAAGGAGACGATAAAGAACCAATATCCATTGCTAATAATAGAAGATTTATTTGATCAAATGAAGGCAACAACGATATTTTTGAATATTGACTTGAGATTATTTGACAACATTTTACCGTTTGGATGGACAAATGCCCTGGGGGTATTCATGAGTTTGGAGAATGGGGTGTTTCGTGAATAATTGGACAAGATTTTTCAAGTATTTATTGATGAAATAAATATATATTATTGGATGAAAGAAGAACATGTCAAGAACCTAAGATTGGTTCTGGGATGTCTAAGAGAAAACAAATTCTATGGGAACCTATCAAAATGTTATTTTTACCAATCAAAGATTCATTGCTTAGGACATATCATATTTGGTCAAGGTATTATTATGGATCCAACACAAATAGAGGCCTTTATGTAATGGACAACATCGAAAAACATGTAAGAAGTACGTATGGATGGTTTAGAAGGATAGTATCGATGGTTCATCGAAGTTTTTTAAAGGATAGCGAATCCAATAAAGAAATTACAGAAGAAAAACAAAAAGTTTGTATGGGATGAGAAATACGTAGAAGCATTTCAAAATCTCAAAGAGTTGTTAACGAAACCGCTAATACTAAAGGTCGCCGATATGGAAAAAAAGTTATTGGTATGCACAGATGCATCCAAGGAAGGCTTAGGTGGAGTTTTGATGTAAGACAGTCGAGCGATCTCTTATATTTCAAGGAAATTCATAAATCATGAAGAGAACTATGCAATGCATGACTTGGATTTATTAGAAATTGTATATGCCTTGAAAGTTTGGAGACATTATCTTACTGGATGAAAATTTGAATTAAAAAGAGATAATTGTGGATTGCAGCATATATTTACACAGATTGACTTGAATGGGCAACAGAGTCATTGGTCAGAACTACTTATCGAATACGACTTTGAGATTACTTACATTAAATCAACGATGAAGAGAGAAGAATATGCGTTGAGTAGGAGATGACGCATATTTTTGTTAACACCTCTTAAGACAAATCTTAGAGAAAATATTGTAAATTTATAGATAGAAGATGATTGGTATAAATAGATTAAGGATGATATTGGAAAAAATACCATGATGATACCGAAGTTTGAAGGTTACTCATTGGATAATGATGGATTGTTGAGATTTAACGACATAATTTACGTACCATCTAACAACGAATTAATAAGTTTTATATTGAGTGAAGTGCATCGAGCAGTGTACATGGCTCATCCGAGAGTCACGAATATGAAGGAAAACCTTAATTCTTTATTCATATGGAAATGAATGAAAGCGGACATAGTTAGTTACATGGAGAGATTTCTATAATGTCAGCAAGTGAAGGCTAAACATTTACATCCAGCAGGACTGTTACAACCACACGTTATTATTGAATCAAAATGGGAGGTCATTTCAATGGATTTTATCATGGGATTTCCACTAACAACATAGAGACACGATTCAATTTTTGTGGTAGTTGACACTCTGACGAAGAGTGCATACTTTATTCTAGTATGTATGCCATATCAAGAACAATACATAGCTAGAGTTTTTGTCAGCAAGATTGTGATATTACATGGTGTACCAGTAAGGATCATATATGATCGAGGATAAGTGTTTACAAGACGATTTTGGACCAGTTTCCAAGAAGCATTGGGAACACAACTAAATTTTAGTACAACATACCACCCTGAGACATATGGAAAAACAAAGAGACTGAACCAAATTCTGGAGGATATGTTGAGTATGTATGTAATGGACCAACATAAACGTTTCGAAGACTTCTTTCCATTGGTAGAATTTGCATACAACAACAGTTACCACAATACAATTAAGATGGCACCATTTGAGTTTCTTTACAAGAGACCGTGTTAGACGTCATTGAGTTGGGATCGAATTGAGGATAGGGTATTGGTAGGACCAGAAGGGATCAATGAAATTTAAGAACAAATGAAATCGATAAGGCAGAGGATTAAAGAAGTGAAGGATCGGAAAAAAAGTTATGTTGATGCACATCATGTTGACTGCAGTTATGAAGTTGGTGACAATTGTTTCTTGATGGTAAAACCACACACGATTTTTATCAAGTTTGGAAAGGGTGATAAACTCTCTCCTAGGTTTGTGAGACCTTTCAAGGTCGTGGCAAAAAATGACCCATTTCTTATTGACTAGCCTTTCCTGATTCTTTGAGTCGTAGGCATGATGTATTACATGTATCTTTTTTATGGAAATATATTAGTGATCCATCACATGCTATTGACATGAGTTATTTGTAGGTGTCGGATGAGGGTGTGCTCATGGTGGAGCCAATAGGCATTATATACCATCGTATTCAACAACTACAATGTAAAATAGTCGATCAGGTCAAGGTCCATTGGGACAACTATAATACACATTTGGATATCTGCGAGGGCGCATATGAGATGTGACAACAGTTTCCTTACTTTTCTGATGGATTAGATATGTAGATATATGTATGCTACTTTTTTTACTTCCATTTATATATTGTACAAACTTTGGGACAAAGTTTAAAACAAGAGGATGTATATGTAACATCTTGTTCTACTGAGCACACTTTTATTGACTTATTCTTTGAGGACACTTCTGTGCAAGTTATCCAGTTATGGTACATTATGATTTCGTTTTGATTTTGGATTATACATGATGATGATGATGTATTGTGACTTATTGTTGTATTGATTTATATGTATTGGAAGATACTATTGACGAGTTTTCCTAAGTGTGTAGGACACATGACAGGTTATGGATGCTGATAGAATCAATGCACTTCCTTGGACTCTGAATTGAGTAAGGGACTGAATTGTATTTGTTTGAGTATTCCATCTTAAGCACATGTGATACATGATTGATTTCAGTATGATTTATGTATATGGATTTTTGATAGTGTTTTTGTGAGTGGATGGCGTCTTTAGGATTCATTACACATTCTTATTAAGGTATTTCATTTATGCCATAGTTAAGACTGCCATTATTGATGGATGAGACCACATTTTCCAAAGTGTCACCTGACGATTTTGTCATTTTCCCAGGGCTGTGATTTTCCATTCCTTTGGATAGAAATCATTGCTTATGACCTAGATAATTTTCCACTGGTGAAGGTTGTTGTTCATTGCCCTTTTAACCTCAACGATTTCCTTGGACCTCTGTGTTTTTTTTTTCCACCAAAACCCGACGGGGATCTCTGCAATCTTCCCTGTAAAAGATGCATTTACCCTCTCTGCGATGTTGCCCCATTCCATTTTTAATTTATAGTCAGTGCATAAATTTTATTAAGGATGCATTTCATATTCAGTTGCATTTTATTTAGATTACCTAGTGACTTATCAATATACACCCATTCCGATTTATTTTTGATAGCCAATGTGTAATTACACCGTAGTTTTACAACCATGGTAATTTACATTTACTTTACACAGAAACTTGTTACATTTTTAGACAACCAGATATTGGATTCTGTGTTGACAACAATCAAATTAGCATTTTCTAGATGGCCAACTAATTGCTTCGACGTTCTTACCCCTAAGTTTTAGTTTTACTTGACAGCGTGTCTAATTGGCATTATTGGTTTTGGACAACTTCCCTCCATTTTATTTAGCAGTAATAAGTGTTGTTGTAGGACATCGTTTAGCAATGGCATCGACTGCATTGAATGGATCTAAATGACATTAATTATGATCAGGCATATGTAAATTAAATCTCTTTAGACGAATATGGCATTAAATGGAATTAAATGCATATGGCAGTAAGCCTCATTGAATGTGTATGGCTTAATTACTCATTAAAGGTATATGGCTTTAATGGCATTGTCATTTCTTAGCAGATTATTTTTAATGTTAATAGACAACTGTCATTTTGGTACGGTTAGTATAGATAGACAATATGTGGCAATTAAATGTGTTAATAAGTGTTTCATTGTTGCATTCTGCATTGAAATAGTTAATGTTGTTATATGATGTCAATTACTAGTTAGATTGTAATTTTGGGATTAATTTAGAATTTCCCATTTAGATATTAATTGATGATTAAATGAGATTGTGATAATGTTAGATTGATTGTAATAAGCTATAAATTGTAAATTTTAGACTTGCGAATCATATTTGTTTTAAGGATTAAATTAGAATTGCAATATATTAACTACTAGTAGTACTCACTTGCTAAATTTGATATGTGGTTAATAATAATTGTTATATAGTGGTTGTCTAATTTGGTAATTTAGAATAGCTAAAATAGAACTGTATATCATGTTAATTTAGGTTGTAAATCATTGACTTAGTGATTTAGACTGGTTAAAGTAGATTCGTATTTAACACTAATTTAGATTGTAAATATTGACCAGTTAGACATGATAAGAGGGTTGGGTTGTTGACGAAGTCATGTATTGGCTTGTGTCTTCCCTTGTTTTCTTCCTCTGGCAACTCTTCGACCTATGGTTGGGGTATGGGTGTGGTTTTCTTGTCAGTATTCGGCTCCTAGTGCGTCGGATTTATCTAGAGTCCTCGGTCCAAATAGGATGTGTTGTACCAAGGTTATTAACATGCCTATCACCTGGGGATGACATGATTCTTGATGAGGAGATCATGGTGCGACCTATTGGATAGCAGCGAATGAGAACTTGGCCAGAGTCAGTGCATTTTGTGTGAGTGTTGTCGAGCGTTGTAATTTTCTTTTGGCGCATGGGTGGAACGCCTTCATGTGTTTGGTTCACACGCCTTGAGGTTCTAGTCTTGTTCGTCAAGGCCCTTGTGTCGGGAGGGAGAAGTTGTCCCTTATCTTGTAGGCATGTCTTGTTTGCATCGGGCGGGTAGTCATTCATCCTTGTTGTCCTACGCATGTTTCAGCTCGTTGCCCCTATGCCAGTGAGTGGAGTCATAGTTTCTTGTTTTCTGGGCTGCGTGCTTGCATTCGTCATTAGTGGTGTGGTTAAATTGTTGTTATTGTCACCTTCTTTTCTTAAAAAAAAAAAAAAATTGCACTGTTGCTTCGCTTGTAGTCATAAAGAGGGGGTTGTTACTATAACCACTAATCTGAGAACTAGTACACTATGCTTGAGACATCAGGTACGATTTTCAATCAAATACTTAGTACTTTGATAGATGGAGGAGCTACATAGAGATTTATTTCTAGTGAAACTCTAAAGATAATTAAGGTAAAGGAAATCGAGAAAGACAAGCTTAGATACATAGAAATGGCATCAGGTGCCAAACATAAGGTTGGAGGAAAGGTCACAAACTGTAGCATTAAATTGGAAGATTTTGTAATGAAGGCCAACCTATACGTCACAATCTTAGGGTATTATGACATAGTGATAAGCATGGACTGGTTGGAATCGCATGATGCGATTCTTAACTGTAAGACAAAATGGTTAAGTTTGATGGACGATTTGGGATAGAGTCAAGTAATTGTAGGAAGAAACTAGGGAGATTCCTTGAGGTTTATTTCTTCAGTACAATTGTAGAAGATAATGCGAAAGGGATGCAATTTATATTCAATCTTAGTGATAAATGAAAAGGGTGAGGTAGAAGGATTAGAAAACTTTCCTATAGTAGAAGAGTTTGCATACGTATTTCCAAAAGAGTTTCCAGGTTTACCGCACGGGAGAGAGTTGGAGTTTAAAATAGACTTGAAAAATGGAACCGAAATGATAGCGAGAATTCCATATTGGATGTCAATACGTGAATTGCAACAGTTGAAAATGAAATTGAAGGAATTGTTGGACTTGGGACTTACACGTCCATGTGTGTCGCCATGGGGTGCACTAGTTATTTTCGTGAGAAAGAAGGATGGATCATGGAGAATTTTTATTGACAATTGTCTATTTAATAAGGAGACGATAAAGAACCAATATCTGTTGCCAAGAATAGATGATTTAATTGATCAGATGAAGGCAAAAACAATATTTTTGAAGATTGACTTGAGATTGTTTGACAACAGTTTACCATTTGGACTGACAAATTCCCTAGGGGTATCCATGAGTTTGATGAACGGGGCATTCCACGAATAATTGGACAAGTTTTTTCAAGTATTTATTGAAGAAATAAATATATATTATTAGATGAAAGAAGAACATGAAAAGAACCTAAGATTGGTTCTGCGATGTCTAAGAGAAAACAAATTCTATGGGAACCTATCAAAATGTTCTCTTTACCAATCAAAGATTCATTGCTTGGGACATATCATATTTGGTGAATGTATTATTGTGGATCCAACAAAAATAGAGGCCATTATGTAATGGACAACACCAAAAAACGTGCAAGAAGTATGTAGCTTTATGGGTTTAGCAGGATAGTATTGATGGTTCGTCGAACTTTTTTCTAGGATAGCAAATCCAATAACGAAATTGCATAAGAAAAAAAAAATTTCATATGGGATGAGAAATACGTAGAAGCATTTCAAAATCTCAAAGAGTTGTTAATGAAACTACTGATACTAAGGGTCGCCGACATGGAAAACAAGTTATTGGTATGCAAAGATGCATCCAAGGAAGATTTAGGTGGAGTTTTGATGCAAGACAGTTGAGCGATCACTTACATTTCAAGGAAATTCATAAATCATGAAGAGAACTATGAAACGCATGACATGGATTTATTAGCAATTGTATATGCCTTGAAAGTTTGGAGACATTATCTTACTGGATGAAAATTTGAATTAAAGAGAGATAATTGTGTATTGCAGCATATATTTACGTAGATTGACTTGAATGCATGATAGAAGTGTTGGTCAGAACTACTTAGCGAATACGACTTTCAGAGTACTTAAATTAAAGGAACGATCAATAAAGTAGAAGATGCGTTGAGTAGGAGACGACGCATATTCTTGTTAATACCTCTTAAGATGAATATTCGAGAAAATATTATAACTTTATAGATAGAAGATGATTGGTATAAATAGCTTAAGGATAATATTGGATAAAATACCATGATGGTACCAAATTTTGAAGGTTAATCATTGGATAATGACAAATTGTTGATATTTAACGACATAATTTATGTACCATTTAACAACGAATTAATAAGTTTTATATTGAGTGAAGTGCATCGAGTAGTGTACACGGCTCATCCGAGAGTCACAAATATGAAGCAAAACCTTAAGTATTTATTCATATGGAAAGGAACGAATGCGGACATAGTTAGTTACATGGAGAGATTTCTATAATGTTAGCAAGTGAAGGATGAACATAGACATCCAATAGAATTGTTATAACCACACGTTATTATTGAATCAAAATGGAAGGTCATTTTAATGGATCTGGATTTCCACTAACGATAAGGAGACACGATTCGATTTTTGCTGTAGTTGACACTCTGACGGAGATTTCACACTTTATTCTAGTGCGTACGACATATTAGGAACAATACATAGCTAGATTTTTTATCAGCAAGATTGTGATATTACATGGTGTACCAAGAAGGATCATATATGATCGAGGATCAGTGCTTACAAGACGATTTTGGACCAGTTTCGAAGAAGCATTGGGAACACAACTGAATTTTAGTAGAACATACCACCCTAAGACATATGGAAAAACAAAGAGACCGAACCAAATTTTGGAGGATATGTTGAGTATGTATGTAATGGACCAATAGAAACGTTGAGGAGACTTCTTTCCATTGGTAGAATTTGCATACAACAACAGTTAACATAGTATGATTAATATGGCACCATTTGAGTTTATTTATGAGAGACCATGTCAGATGTTGTTGAGTTGGGATCGAATTGAGGATAGGGTCTTGGTAGGACTAGAAGTGATCAAAGAAATTTAAGAATAGATGAAATCGATAAGACAGAGGATTAAAGAAGCAAAGGATCGAAAAAAAAGTTATGTTGATGCACGTCATGTTGACCGCAGTTATGAAGTTGGCGACATTTGTTTCTTGATGGTAAAACCACACACGAGTTTTATCAAGTTTGGAAAGGGCGATAAAATCTCTCCTAGGTTTGTGGGACCTTTCGAGGTTGTGGAAAAAAAATGACCCGTCACTTATTGACTAGCCTTTCCTAATTCTTTGAGTCGTAGGCATTATGTATTTCATGTATCTCTTTTATGAGAATATATTAGTGATCCGTCATATGCTATTGACATGAGTTATTTGTAGGTGTCGGATGAGGGTGTGCTCATGGTGGAGCCAATATGCATTATATACCATCGCATTCAACAACTACAATGTAAAATAGTCGATCAGGTCAAGGTCCAGTGGGACAACTATAATACACACTCAGATACCTGCGAGGAAGCATATGAGATGTGCCAACAATTTCCTTACTTGTTTGATGGATTAGATATGTAGATATATCTATGCTACCCTTTTTTACTTTCGTTTATATACTGTACAAACTTTGGGATAAAGCTTAAAACAAGAGGGTGTGTATGTAACATCTCGTTCTACTTAGCACAGTTTTATTGACTTATTCTTTGAGGATACTTGCGTGCAAGTTATCCAGCTATGGTACATTATGATTTTGTTTCACTTTTGGACTATACATGATGATGATGATGTATTGTGACTTATTTTTGTATTGATTTATATGTATTGGAAGATACTATTGACGATTTTTCCTGAGTGTGTAGGACACATGACAAGTTATGTATGCTTATAGAATCAATGCTTTTCCTTGGACTCTGAATTGAGTCAGGGAGTGGATTGTATTTGTTTGAGTATTTCATTTCATGCACATGTGATACATGATTGATTTCAGCATGATTTATGTATATGTATTTTTGACAGTGTTTTTGTGAGTGGATGAAGTCTTGATGATGCTTTCTAATATGACTCACAGAAGGAGGAAAGACATCATGCACAAAAACAAGACATTTGAGGGAGAGTTGTAACAACGTCCTTGTCACAACTTACTAGCACTCACATCGTGGTATGAACGGCACATTAATGATTATCTAGCTCAATAGGACCATGATATTGTGAGGGAGGAATGAGACAGTCACTCATGAATATTTATAAGGGGAATGCAATAAGGAAGAGTCTTGATTCCTTAGAATCCCTTAGTCTCTCACAAGGTCGACCGAGTGGAGTGTTGAATCCAAGGGTTAGACAAACTTCCAAAACCAGTATAAAGCGAGTGCCAGCCTTGAAGCACGAAGGTGCATCTTAACGGGCACGTCGTGTAATTAAAACTCGAGTGAATAAATCTAGGTGGCCTAGAAAACATTGAAATGATTAGACCTTGTTGGAATAAAATAATTAATTTAAATAACAAATTTTTAGTTATAATGCCCAACAAATTTCCAAGTCTAAGTGTAAGTCTAAATTTAATTAGAAGACTAAATGAATTAAGGCATAAGTTAAAAGATTTAAGAATATAATCAAACTCTAGGAAAAAGGGGAATAAAATTTAAAGGTTGGATAAAATGCACATGTGTGCATGAAATTAATAAAAGAGATTTTTAAATAGAAATAAATAATAACATGAGAGAATAGGTGTACATAGAATAGAATCTTGATTCAACCTACAACTAGTCTAACTAGAAGAAGACTCATAATCCAACTCTAACTAAGACCTAGTTAGGAGACACTCATTAAATGATAATTTGGGGAACAAAGGGACAACTAAGAAAGAAAATAGGAACACATTGGGGAATGTCAGAGAAATTGGGTTTTTAAATAAAATAAAAATTGTAATTAATTGTGTGGGGGGAGTGTGAAAAGTGTGCGCTTGAATAATCATAATTAATTTAATCTAAAAAGTTAATTATTTGTGCATGAGGACATGTGTCAGTGAAGAAATTTCTATAAAAAAATGATGTAGAAAGGAAATGGATCTCACTTATTCTTGGTAATGTTATGCTGCCAAAATGTTGTGGACCGTGTTTTACTTGTGAGAGTTGGGATACAGGCTTGTAGAAAGAGTGGAAGCTCTTCCTTGCAAGGCAAGCTTTGGAGATATTATTTGGTGATTTCTTGTGTGTCTCCTTTGCGGCTCGGGGGATAAGGGAGAATAAGAGTACCTTGCATTGGATGAGAGGCTCAGGGGATAAGGGGGAAGAAGAGTACTTGGATGAAAGGTACCGGTGAAGTCTATGTGATTAAAAAGTGGAGAGTGCAAGTCCACGTTGAAGTTAATCTTCCATTCACCATCATCATCAAATTTATAAAATATCATTTTGTCTTGAGAGTAGATTTGTATCTTAGTATGGCAAATTTTAGATTATAATTTCCAAGCTCGAAGAAGAGCCATTGTGTAATCTAAAAGTTTGAATTGTTCTTCACTGCCAATTTATGTACAAAATGAGAATTATGGAATTTATTTGTTCACTTCCAATTTATTCGCAAATCAAAATTATGGAATTTGTTTGTTCGCTGCCAATTTATGCACAAAATCAGAATTATGGAATTGTTTGTTCGCTGCTAATGCTACCATTACTTCATAGTTCCTGAATTCGAATGTTATATAGTCGCAATCAAGAATATGCAACTTGAATTGGAATTTAGTTATAGTCGTTGTCATGTATTATGTAAATCCTGAATCAAATTTTCGTGATGGTCACGCATTAGTTTTGATTGCAGCAATGGAATTAATTTATTTTAACGCTACCAATTATTTTAAAACTCCTGAATTAAATATTCGTTGGGCACTATCAAGCTTTATTGCAATCAGATAATTAAAGTTTGTAAATTGTTGTCAAACAAATTGCATCCCGAATTTGAATTGGTTAGGATCTCTATAAAGTTAATGTATAAATACAGAATTAGTAACTCGTAGGGTCTTTGTACATTGAACGATATTATAAATTAAACTTCGTATGGCCTGAGTATAATCAATTTATATTTTAGAATAAGAAAAATTTCGTAAGATATTTAAAACTAATGGCACTCCGAAATATTGAATCCGTGTGGTTTTTTTATAAACGTAATTGATATTCAAACTATAATTTCTTAGGGTTGTAAATTTATAGAACTAGCGGGAATCGTTGTTTGATCGTTTGTGTTTTTCTGATTTTTAAGATTTTGGTATCGTTGAATTATCGATTTTCGTTCTCGGAACTCGCTGGAGTTTCCACCATGTCATGGTTAACTTGTGGTATTACTCTTCCTACTTATCGCTGCGGAATGGGTATGCTCGTCGGCGGATTTAGTATGTATGAGATCCAAATTGTTGCAACCCCGTACCTTGAATGTCTCGGGTATCTCGAGAGTCACGGTTGTCTAATTGTTGAGTTACTAGTTAGCGATTTTACCTTGCGCGATTGTCACTCTGAAGTTACCTGCCATGTTGACAAGTTTCCTGATGGGTGGGTTGTTTTAAATTTTAAATTTCCAGGCCAGGCTTGGACTCGGAATTTCGCCCGGGTGGCATTTCCAAATATTAATGAACTCTGGATGACTATCAGTACCAGATTTTGGCCGTAAATCTGGAACTAGAAGTGAATGGTATGGATGAGTTCATTGCTGGCACAAGGCTCCTTACCAGTGTTTACGCTGAGAGTATTTAGGTGTTGTGACCCACTTCTTGTGACTTCTCATTTCACTTACACCATTACAAAGGTTTTTAAACAAAAAAACATATTAATAATATCGATGTTTTACTTACTTCCCCTTAACCAATCTAAAGTTGGGATATTCAGGAATTAAGAGTAAATATTAATATTGTGCTTTATAAATCTAAGTTACCTCTAAGGATAGATTGACTCTACAAATTTCTTTCACTCGAGTGTACAAAGATATAGATCAATTGTTACATGAGACTTATTTATCCTCTCAAATAACATCATTTGAATTTAAAATGACTATAAGCATTGGGATATGATGAGAGGTAAATTGAATGATTTACCATAAAGTTAAAAGCCTATAACTTTTATTAGATTATTAGATTTTGAGTGGGAAATGTTTTTAGGAAAATCTTTTGTATGATAGTATCTTAATATAGAGAGAATGGATCAGTAGATTTACAATTTAAGTTAAGAGTAAATTACAATAGTTTTAAAATTGATAATTACGCCTCCTGTTGGAATATATGGATTTATCAGTCTTTTAATTATGTTCAGGAAATAAAGATACTGGTATATTTTTCGTTTTACACTCAAATCAATAAATGATATTAACACATTAACTCTCTTGCATTTTTGAATTTGTCTGTTCATGATGCTTACTTTTTCACATTTACATAACATGAAACAAATATACAAGCTTTTAAATGATAAGCATGTGAGCGAAATTACCAACTGTGGCTCGTTCCTTCAGATTTTGCACTCGACCTCTAACGTAAGATAAACAACATAGAACCCCTGTAACTATTATGTACTCTTAATAGATAAATAAATATAAGCACTATTTATGATACCAGGATACTTTCCAAAAAGATATATTATATCAAGAGATCTCCAAAAATCTGTTCAAAAATCTGTCCATGTATGAGAAGTTTAAACCAGAATTTTTATGTATCAGAAAGTTCCGTTTCAATTTGATGAGGTGTTTAAAAACTTTTCCTTCCCACATTTTTTTTTTCTGTTTAAAACGTTGTTGGCACACTTATCTAAACACATCCCAAATGTGTATATTTCCTGATGAAACCAACACGAAGCACAGAAAACCAGGGACAGATCCATAAAAAAAACCTCATTCTCATTATTCTTTTCATAAGAAATGTAAAGATTCAACCAAGTTGGTTTTATATAATTGGCATATACGGCATCGGTTTTCATAAACCACGTTGGTTTTAAAGTTGTTTCATATAATATGAGGAGTTAATAAAGAATATATGAAGGTCGTCACCCTAAAATGAATTCTAATATTAACACTTTAATTTTGAATAAAAGCAGAATTAAAATTAAGTTTGTTTTATATAATTGACATATACTGCATCAGTTTTCATAAACCACGTTGGTTTTAAAGTTTTTTCATAAATTATGAGGAAGCTTGTCACCCTAAAATGAATTCTAATATTAATACTTTAATTTTATAATATTAATACTAAAATTTTGAATAATTAAATGAAAAAAAAGTGTATGTGATGATAAGTTGGTTTTAAAGTTTTTTTAATATATTTTGATGAAGTTCATAAAGGATATATGAAGCTCATCACCATTCCTAATTTTAATCTTTTAATTTTGAATAAAAGTTCAATTAAAAATAATTGGAAAAAGTATGTGGTGATTGCATTAGAGTTTGTATTAAGACAAATGTTAGGGTTAAAATTATAATATATTTTTATGAGTTAATAAAGGAGATATGAAGTTCCTCACCTTTTAAGGAAAATGATTCGTGACATCAATTCTTTAATTCTGAATAAAAAATAAATTAAAATTAATTGCAATGTGGTGAGTGCATTAGAGTTTGTACTAGGACAAATGTTAGGGTTAGGGTTAGGATTATATTTATTATAATTATGAAGGTGGGATGGAGGGTAATATTAGAGAAAACATATTATGTTTTATCTAATATTATCCCACACTACCACTAATATGTTTTTTCTAATATTCACTTAGACCCTCACTCCTAACCTCATATTAGAATTATTAAAATTGTGATTATTAATAATACACTATTATAGTAAAAAATAATTCATATTATATTATATTATTAATATTAGAGATTAATATGACATCAATCAATCTTAATATTAATGTTTATTAATATTATTATTAATAGTTATTAATAATGGTTTTAATTTATTATTAATATATAAGAGATATTAGTTATTATTAATATACATAATTATATAAAGTCATTTTATAAAAGTATGTATATTATGCATACATACACTTTATATAATAATTATTAATTAATATTAATAATTAATTATGTATAATAATTATTAATAATTAAGTTAATAAGAAATATTAATAATTATTAATAAAGATAATATATTAATAATATATTTTTAGAGTTATTAGAGTTAGTGTAAGAGTCAAATTAAGAGTCAAACTATATATATAGAATAATGGAAATAATAGAAATAATATATATATATATATATATATATATATATATATATATATATATATATATTAATTATATTTTTAGTTTTTATATTAAATATGTATTTTTTAATGAAATAATAATAATAAATTATATTTTAGGTTTTTTTATGTTTTTTTTGTTTAGTAATATACAATATTTTTACATTTTTATATGTTCAAAATTTTATAGAAAAAAATATTTATATATAAAATATTTTTAACCATATATTATATAACTCAATAGGAATGGTTATAAATGGCCATAAGAAAATTCATTAAAAGAAGAATTTGTAATATATAAGTAAACATTGAATAAGCTTTCCATTGATGATGGGAAACTACATTCTATAATACAATACATGGATGCTATAATATAAGTTCTTGGCTTAAAACTAAATTATGCAAAACTCTCTTATGGATCTCCTACTTGCATGCAAATACTAAACAACGTGTTCAATTTGGTAGAAAAATAATTTTTTAATTGTTCGATGTGTTAATTGTTTAAATGTTTAACTCGTCAACATGTTTACTTAATTATTATGTATTACTCATAAGTAATTGATGTAATATATTTATATTTTAAATGTTTATTATTAGTATAATTTTACATTCTAAACTTTAACTACTTTTTGGAATCAATATTCAGTGATCATGATGTCATGTAAATATTTTGTCCTTACAATGTGGTGAACATGGCCTCGTCGTCACACTGTGATGAGCATACCCATATTGTCACAATGTGAGGAACATATCCTTATACAATGAACATACAATGTGACAAACAAAATAATATAGTCACAATGTGAAAAACATAACTATGGTTTACCTTGATTGCCCATGACAATGGTTAACTATTGTTGACCATGGTTGACAATGGTTAACCATGTTTGACACTTGTTTTCCATAGATGACCATGCCTCACCATAACCATATTGTCGTAATGTCATAAACATAACCATATTTTCGTAGTGTGATGAATATAGCTTCATCGTCCTAATGTCACGAATATAGCCTTGTCATCACAATGTGATGAGAATAACCATATCGTCGCAATGTGATGAACATATCCTCATTGTCGCAATGTGATGAACATTGTCTCATCATCGCAATGTGGTTAACATATCCTCATCATGACAATGTGATGCAAATATCGTGTCATCATAATGTTGCAAACAATGTTGTGTCATCGTAATGTGATGAACATAGCCCTGTCATCGAAATAAATTTCCTATCATCGCAATGTGATGAACATATGGCATTTATGTTCATCACATAGCAATATGACATACAATGAGCATACAAAATTTATGTTCATCAAATATCCACATTTTAATTAAATGTCATGTTGTCATAATGTGACGAACATAGCTCCCGGATGGGGTGACAGGGAGGGCGATGCGGCCATGTGGACGTGCGTTGGGACGCGGTGGTATGGCACTCACCGGCTCACATCAAACGCCCATTAATTTGACATGAATTTACACAGGTGCATTCAACAACGGAGCCTGCTCGCACAAGGGGAAGGTACCCGCACTGAGTTTCAGACTTTAATGGAGGAAGTGATGGCGGTGGTTATCGTAATTGGCATAACGCTTGGGCTCATTGTGAGCATTGTAACTCCAGACTGTAGAGAGCTCTCGAGAACCTCTGTCTCGTAGCATCATTGGCATCGCAACAAGATTGCTCTTGTCCAATTGATGCGGCCGCTTCGCTTGGCCGCACTTTCACTCTGCATCACCATGCCAAGACTTAGGGGGACACCACGAAGAGGAGCGGCTTGGCATGTAGCGCAGTCGTGTCGAAAGAGAAAGGCAGATTTTGAAAAGGCAATGGCAGTGGCTGCCAGGAGAAGAAGGATGAGGGGAATGGCCATTGTCGAGGAGGTGATCCCGGACGAAGGAGTGGAAATCCCCTCTGAGCACACCTTGTTCACGGTCCCGGAAAACTGGAACCCCCGCTCGCACTTTGGTTTAGACAGCACTCCAGGAATGGCAAGCGGGACGCGCAACCACGACGACAACAGCAAAGAAGAACCTTACTCTCCTGGTTATGTGGAGGAGGAAGCTCCTCCTGAACCCACCAAAGTAGATACAGGAGATAAAGAGCATGGAGCGACCGCAGACACCAGCCAGGCACAGCCACCCTCAGCCCACGACGGTTATCTTAGCCTCATCTTTGACGTGAGAAATCTCCTAGAGGACCAGGTATTTCGCATCGTGCGGCTGGAAAAAAGGCTAGATATGTTCTTCGCAGCGCATTCAAGAGCTACACCGAAGAAACAATGTCCAACATGTGCCAGAGCTTACGCATTTCCAGTGCGATGGAGGCACACCGAGGCCGTCGACACTCACCCTGGCTCTGAGGTTACCTGATGTTCAGACCCAAACTTTGCTTGTGGTTTTGTTTTAATAGTCTATGCCTATGGACAGTTAGCTTTCTATATGTTTTAGTTTTAGATGCAAACATCAGTTTTATGCTGTGGCCTGCTACTCCTGGTTTCCTACAGGCGGGAGATAGCAGCGCAAATTTTGTTAATTTCTGTCTACTCTGCAACTATGATGTTATATGGACAGGGATGTCCAGCTGTCTCGGTTTCCTGCTAAGGCGGGACAGCTGGCATCCCCGACAGTGTTGTATTTTGTCAATGATAATATAAAAGGCTCCGCCTCTTTTTACTTAAAAAAAAAAATGTGACGAACATAGCCATATTGTAGCAATGTGACGGACATAGCCTCGTCGTCCCAATGTGATTAATATAACCATACTGTCGCAATGTGACGAACATAGTCTCTTCGTCACAATGTGATCAACACATCCTCCTCGCCACAATGTCATGCAAATATCCTATCATCATAATGTGACAAACAATGTCTTCTCATTGCAATGTGATGAACATAGCCCTATCGTCGAAATACATGACCTATCGTCGCAATGTGACAAACTTATCTGCTTCATGGCATTCTGACAAAAATAACCATATTATCGCAAAGTGATGAACATAGCCTCATCGTCGCAATGTCATGAACATAGCCTCGTCATCCTAATGTGACTCAAATATCTTGTTGTCATTTTGTGACAAACAATTTGAAATGTCTTTATCTAAATGTCATCCATAGTCTTGGTCAACCATGGTCATGGCCATGCATGGTCACCCATGGGCAACAATTTCACATTGTCAACCATGTTCAACCACAGTCAACCATAGTCAACCACAGTCAATCATGGTCGTGATCAACCAAATTCAACCATACTGAAGGTCATCCATAGTTAAGGTCTATGGAAGTAAAATGTGGTGCACATCTACATAAGTTAACCATGGTCACGTTCAACCATAATTAACCACGAGCATGGTAATTAAAGGTCAGCCATAATTAACCATGGTCATGGTCAACCATAATTATCCATGGGCATGGTCAAGCAAGGTCATGGTCAACCAAAATGTTCCATGTCAACCATAATCAACCTTTCCTTCCCAAAGTCAACCAAGGTGTAATAATGTGTTATTAATTTTTGAATACTTTAATAATGTATTACTAAATACATTAAGGTCGGTGTATTACTACATTATCAATGTATTACTTTATTATCGTATTAATACTTTTACAATGTGTTAGTTAATAATGTATTAATATATACATACATTAAGTTAATGTAATAATGTCTTATTAATGTATAAATACTTTAATAATATTTTTATTAGAATATGAGGAGGCCGAGCATTTTCAAAATATTGCAGAAATGAGGCTCAATAACAATATCATATTATAAACCCATTGAAGGGAACAACACGTCACTAAAAACCACGCAAGCTACATCCAATGTACATGTTAATAATGTATTTATTAATGCAATTAATATATTAAATGTGTTAAAATATTTAATGGTGTATTATTACATTATTAGTTTATTAATACTTTAGCAATGTGTTAATTAATAATTTATTAATGACTTTAATTTATACATTACATTAATCTATAAATAATTTAGTAATGTATTACTACTTTATCAATGCATTATTTTATTAATGTATTTATATTTTATTAATATTTTAATGTATAAATAGTTTAGCAATGTACCAATTAATAATGTATTAATGTATTGATTAGTTAATACAGTTTAATACATATTCATACATTAGTGTATTAAAACTTTATTTATATTTTAATGTATTAATACTTTAATAATATTCTTATTAATGCATTAAATGTATTTTTTTATGCATTATTACTATATTAATGTAATACTTTCACAATGTATCAATTAAAAATGTATAAATATACTAATTAATTAATATCTTACATTATTAATTATTAATGTATCACTTATTTATTATTTTACATTACTTAATCCTTTATTTTATACATTAAATTAATGTAATAAAGTATTAATATTTTTTAATACATTGTTTTATTAGTGTATTTTTTTTAATTTTAACATTATGTATAGATTAATTAATACAATATATTAATAAGGTATTCCTTAATTAATATGTTACATTTATACATTAAACATTAATATATTGATAATTGCTTTATAAAATATATTCATCATATTTATATATAATATTAACATTAATAATACATTTTTCTATTACTATTAATAATACAATAATGTATTTTTTTATTATTATATTAATTAATTATATATATATATATATATATATACTTTATTACTTTAGATTTATGTAATAATAATACAATTTTCTATTACTATTAATAATACAATAATGTATTTTTTTATT
>JASDQU010101055.1:753754-770208 GCA_032191745.1 Picea mariana | reverse complement strand
TATATATATTTTATTACTTTAGATTTATGTAATATTATATCAATGATCAAAGTATTTATATATTATTAATGTATTATTATTTGATTAATATATTTAATAATCTTTTTATACTTTACTAAAATATTAAAAAAATTAATTAATTAATTAATATGTTACATTATTACTTTGTTTTTTCAAATTTTTTTAGTTTAGTTTTACTTTATTATTATCACAAAAGTTACTTCTTTATTATTATTATTATTTTGTTTATTATTTTGTTATGTAGTATTTTATTTCTCATTAACTAATTTATACTTTATAATCAATTATTAACTAATATTTTATTTGTTATTAATATCAATTATTAATTAATAATTTTCAATTACTTAGTTATACTTAATTAATTATTAACAATTCAGTAATCAATTATTATAATTTAATAAATTATTAATAATTAGTTTTAAAAAATTAAAGATAATTATTTATTATTTATTATTTATTTATTACATTTAAAATGTATAAATTTATTAATGGTTGCATGTCGATCATCAACTAGCAAGAACCACATTTATGTAAAAAGTGATTGATATACACTGATTATTATCGTATATCAACCACTTTTTACTTAAATGTGGTTGTTGCTAGTCTATACAATCTTGACTTATGTTCCAATAAGTTATAAAGGGTCATGTTAATGTTATGATAAAATTTTAAGGATAAAAGTCATACCGAGTTTCTAGTAATTAGAATATATGGATTGAAAGGTGATAGCATTGTATTAAATTTCATCATGATAATTGATTGTGAATCTATTTTATCTTGTTTTCTGTAGAATACAACATTATTATTGAATACCCTTACTTCATAAATAATTGAAAGTACTTGTGTTTGTTGGAAGTTTAGTTAAACATAGTGAAGTCTAGGAAGTAGTTGTTGATCAAGAACTGTATCATGAGTTTCACGTTTAATTAAATAGCATAGAAATTTCAGTACTATAAGTTTAGAGGACTTAATAAATAGAGTCTCTACTTCTTACTAAGTGGAAATTATTGATTCTTTAAATAATAGTTATTTATAATCATTTCTCAATTACACTTGAGTATTGCTTAAATGATTTATAAAGCATAACTAATTATTCTTTGGTTCCTTGATGAAATCATTGATAATTATTGCAGATAATTCTGGTCTTGAATGTGGAATATGATTGGGGATGTGGGAATTAGATACCTCCATGTTCCTTAGAACATACGCCATTCATGAGACCTTAAATGGTCAAAATCAATCGAATGAATCCTGGACTTGAGTATTGATTATGTGACGTGAGCATTGATTATGTGTCCTAGAGGTCCTAATCATGCAGGGTAGCTTGGGCAGGTGGACACCTTTTGCTATCTTCGTGTGATGTGATTGATATATTAGTAACATTAATGTTGTATTGATTCTTACTGTGTAGTGATGTAGTTGAGAATAGATTTTGAATTACTGATGTATGATTTTACCCCATGTCACTTATTCTAAGTCATGTTTCAAAAAAAAATTACCATTATACTTACTTACTTCATCGTATTAACGAAGGGACCATTACATAAACTGTTGTGGGAGCTTTTTTTTCTAAGGAATTGAGGAGAATATCTAGTAAGGAAACCTCAAGAGCATAAGCAATGGTGGTTAGAGGTTGATCCACACAAGGAAAGAAGGTAAGGGTAAGGGAAAATGTTGGTTTTGTGGCAAATATGGGCATCTCAAGAAGGATTGTTGGAAAAGAGAACACGCATCCAAAGAGGACTCCAAAATAGAAGCAAATTTAGTTGAAACAACTTCATGTTCAGGTATGGTTAATCAAATTTTATTTGCCTTTTGTGTCTCGCCACCTGTGTTCACATAGAAGTTGAAGGGAGGTGATGGTTGAGTCTCCGTGAAATAAATAAAAATATGTATTTACTTTAGAGTTGTAAAAATTATTGATTTCATGTAAATGGACATATTGTAAGACCTCGATATGCATGTGTACCCCTGGTTTATTAGGTCACCTATGAAAAGTATAAACATAGATTTAGGTAGATTGAATATGTGGGGGGGGCATGTATTTTTTGTTAACCTTGACTCAGTTAAAGAGTTAATGAGTTAAATATGGTTTTTAGGTCAAAACACATGGTTTTTAGGGTCCATGTTTTTTGGGTAGCCTGTGGTATTGCATCCATGGATTGCATGTAATGAAGCCTATAAAAGGCTCGGTGAACTCCCTTGCAAATGGGCCTGGAGCTAAGAAGTGAAGGCTTACTTGTCCGGCTTGAATGGATATGGTCAAGGGAATGTTCATGTTAAGGTGGATCACTGAGACTCTAGTTTTAAGTCCCTCGATGTGAGTGGAAAATGTTTACTTGGGTTGGATTGGCCGAATTTGGTCAAAGTTGTTCCAATGAAAAGTTCGAGGTGGAGTAGTGTGTCGAGGTTAGAAAGGTGGGTCTATAGAAAGACTAATGTGTTGGCAGGTCAATCAAGTGTTTGATTGATATGCCCAAGAAGGCGATCTACAGAAGAAGGTGACCACGTAAGCCATAGCTCAGCTTCTGACCAAAAACTCTCCTAAGGGATGCACCATTAGTTTGGGTGACCAAGAAAATGGGAATCCATACTAGGGTGACCCGAGAGTGGCCAAGAGGTGTTGGTGATATCAGAGTGACCTCCAGGGATTAGTGGGAGAATCCTAGTGCAGCCATGGAAGAGGGAGCACTCACTTCATTCCCACAAAGAAGAAACCAGCAAAGGCGCAAAACCCAGTTGGTGCGCTCTCCCTTCTGCCTCGGTAAACTAGAAGGAAATGATTTGCTCCCTGAGAGAGTGGCTAGATAACGAGATAAGATTGCTCTCAGAGGTGGAATCATGGCCAACAAAGTCACCAGGAGGCAGCCATGAAGGAAGGTGCACTAGTTATTCTTCAGAAAACCTAAAAATGAAATTGTTGTGAATGTAAAATGAAAACTCAGAAAAGAAAACAACCAAGACACATAGCTTCAGAAGAAAAGGTAAGAATGCTCTATTTTAGTCTCGTTTCACCTTATATACCAAGGGAACCATTTATTTTACATATATTTAATTACTCATAAAAAGGTGAAGAAGTGTTGCGCCTAGGTGATTGACTTGTGCGCCCTAGGTGGGCGTTCCCCTAGGTGTCCTCCTTGGCCCAATTCGTCCCTATTTAGATATGGAAGCGTCTCAACTTCCATGAGAAGATGCAGAAACGTATTCTGTAATACATCAATTGTGATCCATTCTGCTTGAGCTGGAGTTTGGCCTTGGCGGGCTACCAGATATGAAGTGTAAGTCTGGTGTTGTGTAGAGCGACTTCTAGTGTCTAGTATAGTGTCTTTGGCCAACGGTAGTTGGAAATCAAGAATGTTGTTCACTGGATGAGTGATGGTTACTGGTTCTTCCAAGAGGGAAGGCTCAAACAAATTTAAGTGATTTACATTAATGACATTGTGGATTCCCAGTTGTGGTGGCAGATCCAACCTATATGCATTTTCTCCAATCTTGTCGAGTATTGTATACGGACCATATCTGATTGGTAGAAGCTTGTGATGGTGGCGTTTGAAGCACTTCTTATCCAAGTGTAACCAGACTTGATCCCCTACTTGAAAGGCCATGAAGGTTCTTTATTTTTCATGGCGCTTCTTGGCATGATCTTGGGCTACTTTGAATGTTGATGTGACTACACTGTGGCGTTGTGCAATTTGTTGGAGAAATCGTTGAGCTGACAGTTGTTCATCCCATTGATGGAAGGTACCTTGAGGAGCCCAAGTGAGTGGAAGCTCAGTTGGAGATGCTAGTTGGAAGCCCAAGCAGACTTCAAAAGGTAAAAAGCCTATAGAAGAATGTGTTGCCTTGTTGTAGCTATGCTGGAGAATGTGTAAGTAATTGTCCCATTGTTTGTTGTGCCCAAAGTGAGTTCAGAGAGCATGCACCAAGACTCTATTGACAACCTCTGTTTGAGGATGGAATGTAGTAGAAAACTTGAGGTGGAACCCCAATAGCGCCCATATGGTCTTCCAAAATGTACTGAGGAAGCGAGAATCTTTGTCTGAGATGATATTTATTGGGAGGCCAAAATGGGGCCAGACATGACGAAAATAGAGTTTCGCTATTCGCGTTGTTGTAGTAGTCTTTATGCATAGGATAAAAAGTGCCATTTTGCTGAAGCGACATACCACTACCCAAATTGCATCATGTTTCTTTTGGGTTGTTGGAAGTCCATTGAGATTGACTCCCAAGGCCGAGAAGGAATAAAAAATGGTTGATACGACCCATGCTTCCGATTGGATGGCTTGGATTGTGAGCATAAGGCACAAGCTCTGATAATTTTTTCAACTTGAGGCTACATGGAAGGCCAATAAAAATGGCATTGTAGATGTTGGGTGGTCTTTGTGGTCCCGAAGTGGCTCCCATAGGCTGAAGCATGCGCTTCCCTGATGAGCAAGAGGTGGTCTTCTGAGTGTGGAACACATAGAAAATTCAACTTATATAGCCACCCATCCCAAATAGTGTAGTCTAGGAAGGGGGTCTGATTGATCACTATGGGGATTTGAAAAGCTTCCCAAATCTCTCAAAATTTGGTGTCAGTAGCATATTTATCTTTCCATGTGTAATAAGTATCACAACGTACTTTTAGAATGGAAAGAACTGGAGTGGGAGGTCGACTTAGCAAATCAACCATTTTATTAGAAGTGCCTTTCTTATATCGGATGACTAAGTGAAATTGTTGAATGTAGGAGGCCCATTTAAGGTGCCTTTGTTCCTAAATATTTGATTGGGAGTTGATGAAAATCAAAGGGTGGTGGTCAGTATGCAGAATGGTTTCTTTACCCAACAAATAATGCCTCCATTGTTTGAGTGCTTGCGCCAGACTATAAAATTCCTTGTCGTAAGTACTGTAATTTTTGTTTGCCTCGGATAGGGTTTCAGAGTGGTAAGAAATGGGGTGTCCTCCCTGTTTAAGTACAACACCAATAGCATATTGTGAGGAATCATACTGAATCTCAAAGGGTTGGGAGAGGTCTGGCAAATGTAAAACAGGGTATGAGCAGAGGGCATCGTTGAGATGAGCAAAGTGAGTAGTTTCTTCTTTGGTCCAGATGAATGTAGAAGAAGTATTTGAGAGCTGATGCAAGGGTCGAGCAAGATTTGAAAAAGACGGAATGAACTTACAATAGAAATTGATGCCACCCAAAAATATTTTCAACTCCTTAGCTAAAGAAGGTAGAGGCCATTGTTTCAATGCTTCGATGCAAGTTGGATCTGGTTGAATACCCTCTGAGTTGACCACAAAGCTGAGATAGGGGACTGAAGTCTGACCAAAATATGATTTCTTCTCTTTGACTTGCAACTTGTGTTCTTGGAGAATTTGGAGAACTTGTCAGACATGTTGCATGTGAGTGTCCCATGTAGACCTGAAGATGAGAATGTCATCTAAGTAGATGACCACAAATCGACCCAAATGTGCTCTGAAGATGTCATTGATGAGCCTCATGAAGTTGGTTGGGGCGTTGGTGAGACCGAAAGGCATGACTTTCCACTCAAAAAGACCAAATTTGGTCTTGAACATTGTTTTCCAAACATCATCTGGTTTCATTCGGACTTGATGGTAGCCGAATATCAAATCCAATTTAGTAAACCACTTATCTTCTTGGAGGGTGTCAAGTATTTCCTCAATCCATGGAAGGGGGTAATGGTTTTTTATTGTGGCTTTGTTCAGGGCTCGATAATCAGTGACAAGGAACATTTTTGAGGTATCTCATTTAGGGATGAGAAAGGCGACAGAAGCACAGGGAGAAGATGAAGGTTGGATGTGGCCAGAGATGATGAGATCGTTAGTTATATTTCCATTTCCTCTGTTTTGGTTGGGGCGAACCGATAAGTAGGGGTGTTAGGTAAGGCAGATCTATGGATGAGATGAATGGAATGGTCAATGTGGTGGGAGGGGGGAAGCCCCTCTTGAGGTTGAAATACCTCTTCAAACTCATGGAGGAGGGGAGTCATAGTTTCACGAACATGGTGTGTTGTATTGTTTGGTGCTATTGGGCATACCAAACAGAGAGAGACACATTGGTTTAAGTGTACATGTGGGATTTGTTATTTGGTAGAAGGGTGTTTGGGTTTTGATGCAGTTAAGATATAAGCATGGCCTTCTTTGGTAATTTTGTACTGGCGGGATTTGGCTAGATAGATAGCATTTATTTGGGTTTGGTATGGGATACCAAGCAACAAATCCACACAATCCAAGGGGGAGACATCACAGAGGACGGTATCTTTGAATTGGCCTATGGAGAAAGTAACCAGACAACGCTTGGAAACTAGGACGCGAGGGCCATCCTTTTGGACCCATCCGAGTCGATAGGGTTGCAGATGTGGAGTGGTAACAAGATTAAGGTGGTTGACAAGGGCTTGAGACACCAAATTTTTCTAGCTTCCATTTTCCATAATCAGTAAATCCAAGGTGTTTTTTATTTGATAGTTATGGGTGAAGAGGGGTTGGGTGGATGCGTTCAAATCTTCCTGGGTCGTTAGAATCAATGAGGGATCTACCTCTGTGGGATTTTCCAGAGGAAATTTTTCGGTATCTTCTACTTGGGAAGGCACAATGATCTCAGTGAGTAGAGTTTTGTTGGTTTTTAGATTTTGGAGGATTTGACAATCTGATGAATTGTGTGAAGTAGTTTTGTGGAATGAGCACCAAGGTGTCCTTGTAGTTGTATTGGGTGTGGGGTTTTGAGTTTGAGGAGGTGGAAAGTGGGTTGAGGGATGAGGGCTAGATGGTTGAGAGGCAGGGGTTGGTGTAAGGGTGGGATTGAGGAATACAACCTCTAGGAGCGACTTTCCTTTCTATAGCCAAAGATCTTTGAAATGTTTTATCTAAAGTTGGATTTTCAAACAAATATACTTCTCGATGGAATTGAATTAAAAAACTAGCCACAAATTTTAATATGAGTACCTATTCTGGATCTGGAACATGAAGTAAGAGGTGCATCTTGCAGAAGAAGTCTATGTAGCCTTGCACTCCTTGTGAAGGGAGTTGTCAAAGTTGGTGCCATTTGATCCATAAGGATTGCACATACCTAGGTGGGTAGAAATGATTTCTCAAAGCTTCAAAAAGTCGAGCCTAGTTTTTGATGGGTTTTGAAGTAGAGGATTCTGGAGAATTCCCAATCTCTATAACAAATGTGGTCTTCTCTTTCTCTGTATCCCACCAAGTTTGTGCCAATCCTTCTAATTGCAAGGTGACGATCTGGAGTTTTCTTTCCTCGGTAATACCTGGACATGTATTGAAATAGGTGGATAGACTATAGATCCAAGAATCCACCATTTCACCATTCGTTTGCCCAACAAACTTGGGTAGTTGAATTCGAGTGTCCAACCAAGATGGATCTGTATTGTTTTTTTGTTGCATTCTGAGCAGCTCATTGAGGACAGAGGCAAGATCTTGGATGGTATTTGATGTGTTGGAATCTGAGTCGATTGCCAAAGGATATTTTTGTGGAGACATTGTGAGGCGATTTGAAGAGAAAATGTGCCCCTAGGTTGCAATGCTGAACAAAGGACTCTATTTTGAGAACAGAGGAATCAAAACCCTGAGGCAATGGAGCTTGAACTGGTCTAGAGGGAGAGATCTGTATTGTTTTAGATCTGTGGAGCTCCTCTATGTGGAAATGGAGATGTGGGCACCCTTGGGGCTTATGAGATCTATGGATCTTCTTGCATAAAATGGAAACCCTTGAATGGGAAAACTCTACATTATTTCATGAAAACCCTAAAAATATTTTGTCTCAATCTTCAAGATCAGAAGGTTTTCCATGGATCTTGAGGCTCTGATACCAATTGATCTGTCCAATAAAGCAATCAACAAGAGAAGGTGGCCACGCAAGCCAGAGCTCGTCTTCTGACCAAAAACTCTCCTCAGGGGCGCAAATCTTAACATGGGAACACCATTAGTTTGGGTGACCAAGCAAATGGGGATCTAGACCGGGGTGACCCGAGAGTGGCCAAGAGGTCTTGGCGATCTTAGAGTGACCTCCAAGGATTAGTGGGAGAATCCCAGTGTAGCCATGGAAGAGGGCACACTCACTTCATTCACACAAAGAAGAAACCAACAAGGGCACAAACCCCAGTTGGTGCGCCCTCCGTTCTGTCTCAGAAAACTCGAAGGAAATGATTTTCTCCCTGAGAGAGTGGCTAGCTAATAAGATAAGATTTCTCTCAGAGGTGGGAGCATGAAAAACAGAGTCACCAAGAGGAAGCCATGAAGGAAGGTGCACTGGTTATTCTTCAGAAAACTAAAAAATGAAATTGTCGTGAATGTAAAATGCAAACTCAGAAAAGAAAACAACCAAGACACATAGCTTCAGAAGAAAAGGTAAGAATGATTTATTTTAGTCACGGTTCACCTTATATACCAAGGGGGCCATTTATTTTACATATATTTAATTAATCATCAAAAGGTGAAGAGTGTTGCGCCTAGGTGATTGACTTGTGAGCCTTAGGTGGGTGTTCCCCTAGGTGGCCTCCTTGGCCCATTGAGAATATATGATGAAGGTAGGCTCATATCCATGGAACTTGGAAACTATTGCAAGGAAACTGGGATTGAATAGGCATGTTCAGTAATGCCAAGTTGCAACAATAGTTGTAGGCAGAAGTGGTTGTTCTATCAGGTAACTTGATCACCATCGATTGCAAAATATAGGAAGATTGTGGAAGAGGTATGAACAGGTCATCTCATGATTACTCAAATGTGAAATTATTTGGTTGTGATTCTTATACTTTAATCAACATTCTATGTAAGACCAAGATCAAATAGGTATATATTTGATATGGTGATGATGTTAAGGGATGCAGAATGTGGGATCCTACTGCCCACATAATTATCATGGACAAAGATGTGGTTCTTGGTGAATCTCCTTTTTTAAATAAAACATAGTAAAATATGAAAGGATCAAAGCATGACTGGTAGAAGAAGGGTATTTGGAAGGTATATACTTCCATGAAAGTTTCTCACTAGTTGTTAAAAGTTTGTTTCTATTCATGTTGTGTTAGCACTAGTTGTGTTACTTGATGTTGAGTTAGTACAACTAGATGTTAAAATAATTTTACATGAAGTATTTTGGAAAAGGGGATTTAAATGGAACAACTAAAAAGTTTAGTTTAGAATCGCAAGAAAAGATTTGTTTGCAAACTCAAGAATCATTGTATGGCCTGAAGCATGCCAGGAAAATGGTACAATATGTTTGATTCTTGCATGGTGGGACAAATTTAACAAGAAGTGAGTATAACCATTGTGTTTATTGTATATTTATTATCTTGGAATTAAATATAATTTATGCTTGTAGTAAGCACAAGCATTTTCGAGATAAACAGATTGGCTCAGTTGGTTAGGACATTTGTTATGAAGGATCTGGGAAGAGGAAAATAAATTTTGGGCATGGAAATACAGAGACATGAAGGATGGTAATTTTGGTTATCACAACATAAGTATGTGGTGAAGATACTCAAGAAATTCGGTATGAATAATGTAAAACTGATAAAATCCCTTTGGATTTCCATTGTAATATTTCTTCAGGTTTATGTCCTAACTGACGAAGAAGAAAAGGGTTATATGTCTCAAGTATTATATGCTAGTAGGAAGTTTGGTGATTGCGATGGGAAATGGTCACATGAGAAAACTAGGTGAAGAGCATGGAAATGGGTGCTTAAAACATTGAAGCACAAGTATCACCTACAATGGTTGCAATGATTTAGTCTGTGGTTAAGATTCATGAGATTTGGACAAGAGGAGATATACCTTAGGTTATGTCTTACAAGAATGTGAGGATCTATTGAGTAATTTTAGACAAGTACATGATGAGGTGTTCTATGGTGGTCAAAGTGTTGTGCATTTGACTAATAGTCCAACATATGAAAATGAAACAAATGCATCGGTTTATAAGATAAGTTACTGATGGAGAAAGAATGGTCCATAATAGAGTGAATCGTGCAAGCATGTTCACGTAACAATATTGTTAGAGAAGTTGTGGAGCTGTGACGGAGTTTGGCTTCTCTTGGCTTGTAGGAAAGGTGATGAATTGATTTGGGCATGATATATCAGGTAATTTTTTGTCAAGGTGGAGATTGTTGAAAACATGCCAACTAATTTCCATGCGATTGCATGCACTAAATTTAGATTGTGCATGCATGGAAACTACAGTGAAGAGGTTGTGTAATCATGTGATCTATTTATGATTGATTCATGTAATAAGACACAATAGAGGTGAGGGTGCAGTACTTGGACTATAGTGTGTATGTGAGGAGAGGATGATTGTATGCATATATTGACTATTATAATTTTCCCTTTAAATAATAAGAATATGCATTATTAATCATAGTAATATTTTCTTTTCTATTAGAATCTTGTTAAGTTTATGCTTCTGCTTCAGAACTAGTCCGTTCAATTCCAAGTGCTTGAAGACTGAATTTACCACCAACCATAACGTTTAATGTATTTTAGTATTTGCGTACGTCCATGCCTCGACCAGGCTATTGGAGCAAGATATATGTCCTTTGTTGTTGGTGTCATCTAAGAGGTAATCATTTCGCTGGTGTCATCTAAGGGGTAATCACAGTTCATGCAAAATACAGTTTTAAAATTCGAGGTTTTTTAATATTAATGTTTCAATTTTTTTAAATTTTATTGTTATGATATTACTAAAATAATATTAATTGTCTTTTTTACTCTTCAAAAATTAATACATGTATCAACCATATTTAATTATATGGTTCTGCTATTTTATAACTTTTAAATATAATCAAATTAAGTTTTATTTTAATATCTCCAAATTGTTAATAAATATTAGTGCGATAACAATATTAAGGAGACTCGAATAATACCAAGGCCAATAAAAGAGGGTTTGGAGTCGGAAGGGACTTAAATTAAGCATAAAGATTCATTAATTTCATTTTATAACTTTTAAATATAATCAAATTAAGTTTTATTTTAATATCTCCAAATTGTTAATAAATATTAGTGGGATAACAATATTAAGGAGACTCGAATAATACCAAGGCCAATAAAAGAGGGTTTGGAGTCGGAAGGGACTTAAATTAAGCATAAAGATTCATTAATTTCATATACATATTTCAGTATTAATTTTTAAATAATCACAAATGAGTTCCACTTACTCAATACCGTCTTACAAACCTAACAGATTAAATTTACGAGTTACTAAATATTCTGAAAATATTGAGAGATAACTCGAACGGACGAATTACACTGACAAGCCATTAAGAAGACATACGTAGGGTAAACTGCTTTAATCTTCCCAAATAAATGAAATTTCCATATGGTATTTTAACTAGCACAGCAGCTAATTCGTGGCTGGTGAACGTCTAAAAATTTTTTTATTTTAAAATAAAACTCAGTCAGATAATGAAATTCTAACTGAGCCAGATAATTAAACTCTGAAGAATTCCAGAAGTTAATCATTTAAATGTGACAATCATATGATGTTACATTAATTTCTTAATATATGATTAGGTAAATGTTAAAAAGTAAACAGGGTAACGAATGCATTTATAAATGTAAAGAAATTATCAACAATAAATCTGATCCATTGATTTTGGAGGATGATTAAGAATATACTAGCATCTTCAATGCATAACCATCAGATTAGAATTTAATATTAAAAGATCATTAATTGTGTCCATCTCCAATAGATATAAGCCTTTCGACATAAATATATTACAATAAGAAAAAGAAACTGCACTTCATATCAGGTAGCCTTTGCAATAAATAAACGTTAGAGAGTCTTAGTTGCTTTCATATCTCCATATAAAAGAAACTACCGTTGCTTTTGTGTTGTACATGCTATTGGAACGTTCACTTCCTACTGATCAAGTTGTGATCACGTGCTAATACCATTTTTCCCTCAAGTTGTGATCACGTGCTAATACCATTTTTCCCTCTGGGAAACAGCTCACTCTATAAAAACTAAAATCAGATTGATATCCTTCTATTCCACTTAATCCTTTCGCTTGGAGAGTCAAAAGGAGGAGGAAGATCTTTAAGTGGAGACAATATGGCGACAGACTTGGACTGCAAAATGGGATTTCAAATGCTGTTATAAACATGTTCAAAGTTTTTTGTTTGGAACATTTTTTTTTTTCCTTTTGTTTTGAACAGATCAAGGATTTATGTTAGTAACTTGTAAAGGAATGGTTGTCGATACCTCTGGAACACCGTATATTTTATCTACGGTATCACAATATTCACGTAACTCTGTGTTGCGATGCAGAGAGTGGAGATCCTTCACGCAGTCCATCATGTGAATCAGAGAATAACCAGTTAAATCTCTAAGGCTTCGGTCCTGCACGTGCCATAAGAACAACAACAATGAAGAATGAGCAAATCCTTGATATGAATTGAGATAAACAAAACTATAAAGCAAAAAAAAAGAACAGTGAATAATTCATACCCATGGGTTCTTGTCTTTTGGATTAAGAATTAGCAAGGCATAGTATATTACTGAGGCAGCAATCAAGGAGACATTGTAACGGAGGAATTTGTAATCTAACAATGTCAATTCTGCTAGGTACTCGGCAAGATATTTCAATTTCCAATATTCCACCTGCAATGAAGATCTGATCAGAGAGCATAGGAATGTGAAAAAGGTATAAAAAATATATTAAGACTAAGAATCTGTTGTCAGATTTAATTAAAAAGGAAAAAAAACTGATCAGATAAAATAGATAAAATTTACCCTAGACTTTGGCTCAGCGATTGAAAGCGTGTATCTGTTATCAATTGAGTTTATCAGCGTCCAATATGAAGCATAAATTCCTTTATTTGTTATAGCGGGAAACCTCATTCAAATATCATGTCATTACACACAGAAAAATTAATAAGAAATTGCCATTTATGTAGTAACCTGATAAAAGTAAATGTTGTGGGGAACGCTATAACATCGAAATTCAACGCTATTAGAATCTTAGTTTCATAGTGTACGATGTCCTCAACCTGTGTATAAAAGATTTGTATATTATAATAAAGTTAACAATCTTTCAATTTCAAGGTAGTAGCAGAGGGAGACTTGGCATAATCACAGATCTTCTTTGGTAAAAAAAATTATTCGGAGGCCGCTTTTGTCACTAGGATAGATTTACTAAAGGTGAAGAGTGATCTTCAAAGTTTAATGATCAATGTAGAGAAAACATTGAGGCTTACCCCTCCAAGGTTTTAACCCTGTTGGCCTTTAAACGTATGCTCAGGGTATTGATCTTCTGAGTCTTTAAAATAAAATTAGGTCTAAAAATATCGAAGTAGATAGCTAAATATATAGTATTAGTTATTTCGCTCGTTCCGTATCGGTTAGATCCATACACGAGCCCAAAAGTTTCAAGTCCCTTTGGGTGCCAATATAAATTCCAGATAGCTTCGATTCGAACCGGAATTTGAATTGAAATTGCTACCCGAAAGGATTTGAAACGTCTCAAACTCATGACAGATCTTTGCTTAGTAAGAATGTAACCTTCAGATTTTACCACTGTTAATGAAGATTTTGCATTTTATTTGTATGTTCAATTTGATCACCTCGGTTTCATCATATTCATCAATAACGTTGACCTGGTCGGCTAATTCGGCAGCACCTGGAACCTCTCCATCTACTTCATACATTTTGCTGCACGGACCGAAATTTTGGATGATACCATAAGCCATTTTCGATTCAGATTGATAGTAATGAACGCTAGAAGTTCGAAGCTAAGTAGTGGATCTGAATAACTTACGAAGCAATAATCAAACAAGCCAACACAAAAGGCCTTATATTTCGCCTCTTCAGTGATTTTACTGAAAGGTAGCGATCAGCAATGCGCACTGCTGCATGAACGGTCTCGGTGCTTACATTGGAAGCATATCCCGCCTAAGATTAAGATATATTTATTCAGATCATACATACTAACATTACTGTTCTAGTACTAGAAAAATTATCACAAGGGCCTAAAAACGAATAGTTCCTGGCGATGAACGTACGAATATAAGCAGATCAACGAACTTCGAACGAGCTTCTTCGTTAATTTCCTTCTGTATGCGCTGCAAATAATTGCTCAGAGGTCTCCATTTGAACTGCACGTAATAAATTGAAGTTAACAGCGTTAAATAAGCTTACATTCTAATTGAAGTTAACAGCGTTACTAATTCCAATGCTTATATTGAGAATCTTCAGCAGTTTGTGTAATAAACAAAAATATAATTTTAACTGAGCATAAAATCTATCATTCACATAGAGGATAAAAATCGTTGAAAAATGTATTTCCAGCAGCCATGATTAGCACCAAAAAAAATGTTCTCTACAACAGATAATGGTTTGAGCACAAGGTTAAAAATTTTCATTTTATTTCAAACATGGTCCATGATTATAAATAAATTAGCATACAGACTCACTCATATTATATCATGGGTTTAATAACTGTTTAGAAAGGTAGTGATTAACATAATCTAAATATCAAGTATCATATTAAGTCTTTTATTTAATTAAATATTATATTACATTTTATAAAGATAATCCCTGTGTTAAGGAGCTCTTGATGTTATTGTCATCTAGATTGAATTGTAATTTATAATAATTTAAATTTGGGTATTTTTAATAATGATTTATTTAAGAGTATGTAGAACACTTTGTGTGTAGTCACGAGTTCTAAATTTTTGACTAGCCATGTGTAAAGAACTTGAAGTAATTTCTTATTTTTTTTAATTTGAGTATTTTAAATAATGATATATTTAAAAGTATGTAGAACAGTTTGTGTTTAGTTACGAGATTTAAATTTTTGACTGGTCTTATGTGTAAAGAAATTGAAGTAATTTTTGACCTTTTTAAGGTATTTCTGGAGGTTAATCATCATCATTCATTCAATCATAAAATCTATTTCTATTCTATATATAACTTGAGTGATTACAATGGCTAAGAACATGTGTTTCTTCTTATAAGATCACAAGATCCCAAGTTAAAATAGGAGAGGGGATTCCTTGTCTTACAAACAAGAGAGTCTCATACACCGATTTGATGTCTGCTTGGTCATTCATAAAATCTATTTCTATTTTATATATCGATTTGATGTCTGCTTGGTCATTCATAAAATCTATTTCTATTTTATATATAACATGAGTGATCCTAATGGTTAAGAAAATGTGTTTCCTCCTATAAGATCACAAATTCAAATCCAGAGAAGATCCCTTGTCTTACAAACAAGAGAACCTCATACACCAATTTGATGTCTTCTTAGTCTCCAAAAAAAAGCATGGTCTACCTTATTTTTCTATGCAGGTGCTAGGTGCTCAATCCAAGATTAAGATTATCCATTCTGATAATTAATAATCTATTCTGGACCATTAAATACTAGGGCAGAAGGCCTGAAAGACAATACAATACCTCGTCAGAACGACATCTAAACTGCAAAACCTTATTCCTGTCACCAAATGATAAACCTGGCGGGCTGGCAAAAGGCGAGGAAGAGATTGCCGGATCAAATCGTATCTTTTTAGTTGGCCTCGGTGCAGTTGTATAGAAAGTGTCTGCATCTGCATATCGGCGTTTTTTAGAGCCCTCCATGGCTATACTTATTTTTCTGCTTACAATAAAACACAACAGAAACTTCATATTTAAGGATCTAGACAGGCAGAATGCACAAGCACAAGAAAAAAAGTTGCAGGGACTAGTGAAACTGTCATGGAAATATCAGTAAGGAGGACAAAGGTCATGCATACCTTGGCTTTTTTTCTAGTTCGAGGAAGGATAAAACTTACGAGATCGGATGATAATTAATCATGCACAGCCCGTTCGCAGATCCTCCTCGAGTCTGTGAAGGCTTCACGAAGCGTATAAAAAATTACGAGCACCTGAGGCGGGCAAAAGTGGACCTCGTTTGAGGACTCTGCAACGGTTCAGGATAACCGACTACCCATGATCTTAACTACCATTAAATTATCTTAACTACCCTTATCTTAACAACCGAGAAATTACAAATTAATTATATGACAATTCAAGCATTTTCTCAGAGGGTATCGGGCAATCTTCATAGCTTGAACTTATCCCATAAAACGTTGTATCCCTTAGTGCAATCGAAGTATTTTGAATCTGATCCGTAGGATTTCATAACATTTTTCCCTTTGCAACATAGAATGATTATCTATTTCCGCAATAGAATGACTTCTATGTTGTGTGAGCCCATCTCACACAACCGACAATAAATAATCTCTGGTTTATATGTTAATTACAAGAAACTCATTTAAACATGGATGTGATATGCCCTAGGATCCAGGAATTTGAATCCACATTGGTATTTACTGCAAACTTGGGAAGTGGAGGTGTGCATTCTATAGTTTCACAAGCAAAGAGGCACATTTCATGATTGTTGGGTCTACGTCCATATTTAATGGACATAATGTATTATTTAAATTCAAT
>JASDQU010101055.1:731730-748369 GCA_032191745.1 Picea mariana | reverse complement strand
TAAGATATTTAATAAATGGATAAGGAAAGTAATGAAGGAGGGGGGGAAGTCGGTGAAGGAGGATATGAGAGGAGGAGGTTAGGAAGGAGGGGATCATTCTACGGGAGATTGGGGGGAATGGTTTTATGGGGCTCTCCTAGATTTGCAGAGGAGGGAGTTGAGTTTTGCAGAGCAGAGAGTTGAGTTTTGGGAGTCGGATTGGATCAGTACAAGCACCGGTTTGCTGGCGGTTTTGGGCATGGGGGCCAGGATATCCATATGATATCCTGGAGCTAGGTAGTTGTCCTAGTTGGAAGGGAGGATAGTAGGTTTGGGCAGTGTTGGTCAGTGCATCAGGCAGTAGGAAGGTAGCAGCAGCAAGGCAGCAAGGCGAATTAGCATCAGACCCAGGTAATTTAAATTGTGTATTTGTTTTATTTGCTATAAAATTTTATTATTTGTAGTGGCCACATCATTTAACATCGAATAATTACACAAACAAACAGTAACTTCTAATTTGTATATGAAAATTCAAATATTCCTTATTTTGAGCACATTCACATATAAATTTATCAACAAATAATAAAATTTTATAGCAAATAAAACAAATACACAATTTAAATTACCTGGGTCTGATGCTAATTCGCCTTGCTGCCTTGTTGTTGTTGCCTTCCTGTTGCCTGATGCACTGACCAACACTGCCCAAACCTACTATCCTCCCTACCAACTAGGACAACTACCTAACTCCGGGATATCATATGGATATTCTGGCCCCCGTGCCCAAAACCTCCAGCAAACCGGTGCCTGTACTAATCCAATCCGACTCCCAAAACTCAACTCCCTGCTCTGCAAAACTCAACTCCCTCCTCTGCAAATCTAGGAGAGCCCCATAAAACCATTCCCCCCAATCTCTCGTAGAGTGATCCCCTCCTTCCTAACCTCCTCCGCTCATATCCTCCTTCACCGACTTCCCCCCCTCCTTCATTACTTTCCTTATCCATTTATTAAATATCTTATCCTTTCGTAATTAATGCCCCTTATCCCCTTATTTATTATTTTATCCTTTCTTATTTATTATCTTATCTTATATTTAATGTCCTATCCCTTCCCAAATACGTAAGCTTTTAATTTAACAAAATAATTTATTAACCCCCTTTAATCCTTTACTTAATTAATTAATGAGTCAATTAATAATTAATTAATCCTTGACAATCATGAATAACTAATTAATAATAATTAATTAGTTAATGTTATTTTAAGAAATAATTATTGCTTAGCTAACTTTTAGGACAGTTAGATCATTAAATTAATTATAATTAATAATCCTATGCATCTTTTTAAGCAGGGTCGTTACAGAATTGTCTTCAACTTTGTGAGTGAGTAATAATTGTAACATTTCATTTGTTAGCATAATCATTTCCATTAAATAACATGTATGCATAAACTCACAAAAATGCATTCAATAATGCACTCAAGTATAACAATCTATTATGCATAAGTTTATGTCTACCACTTACTAAGCATGAGAGTAATTCTCAATGCATATCTATTAACTACATATTTCCATTGATTTTCATAATGGTTGATATCTAATTCATGTATCTCACCGTTGGTAAATTGGAAATCTGACCAATGCCTTGACACATTCTCCATACACTTCCTATTGTCTTCTCAATTATTTGTATGACTTCCTTTTTGACCTGAACACTACACCAAGAATATAATTTTATGGTGTTCATTAGTGTTAGAAAAAAGGTTGCAGTCCAAATATTATTTAGTAGGAAGTTCATTGTATATTTATGTGGTACATAGCCTTTCCATAACCAACCATTTCATGGTCTCATACATGACTAGATTTTCTGGCATCCATTCCTATAATAGGTTCATACCCTTTATTGTCTTGGTTATTAGCTCATACCCAATTAACATGACATGTCGCTATGTCAGTGTATGCATTCAAAAGATAAAAAGATTTTAGAATTATTACAAGCATCCAACCTTTACCATGCATATTGGTATTTTATTCGCATCAATACATTCAACTAATACAATAATGTGATTTTATAAAGTAAAATTGGCTGAGGAAATTCTTACCTAAATTCTCTTCATCAATTATGTAATAAGAGTACATAAAACTCATACATGCATAGCTTTCATTAAATGAATTTAATGTTACTTGAAAAGTTGATAACAATAGAAGCTCTCGTGCTTCTATTATAAGAATTATAATACACTCTTCAGCTTTATGTTTCTTCCTTCTATATGCAACAACATTAGTACCAGCATTTGAAAAAATGCAATAATTCTCTCCTTCATGGTACAACAACCACCATTAGCAGCTTTCATATTAATATATATTCAACAATAGACTAATCCTAGTCTTATTATATTATATATGTATATTAACAAATTGGAATTCATCAATTCATATTTTTATGCACTAATAATGCATCATTAACATGCTCCTAAATGCATTTGCATGTCAATCTCCTGTACTATTGATGCAGGAGCATCGCTCCACCTCAGCAATGCGCCAGATATTCAGCACATCCACGTGAATTCAAGGAGGGGAGAGGCCCCAACCCTCTCGTTTTGCCCTCATTTTAAATTTTTTAAAATGAAATTAAATGTTGAAAGGATGGAAGAGACGAGTTGATTCCTTCGTACATGTAGTAGATAGAGAGGCCTTTAATATGGTCTGAGTTGTACAGATCTTGAGCATCGCCTCAGATCTGAAGTGTTTATGTTTATTCAATGTAATTTTCCTCAGTAGATAGGTGTTTTGATGGTGATTGGACACCATTAGAGTAGACTTTGGAGGGAAAGACTCAACGAGTCTCCTCTTGTATAAATATTTGTAAAATATGCCCAGTAGAGGTTATTGAAGGTCGATGAGAGAAAACCATTTTAAGCCAAGGAGAGAGACGAGACTTGGTTGCATTCTGAGATTTTTTACACATCTGTAATCAAACATTTATATTAATACAAAGAAGAGAATTTTTTCCTGCATATGGTTCTGTATATGTTTTTATGTGTTTTATGAATGCATTTGAATGTTATATGTGGTTGTGTGTGTATTTTGTAGATGTATGATAGGTTTCCATCTACATGGTTAAGATAGACTTCTCTATCTTTGAGAGTTTTGTTAAATTGTTCTGGGTTCTTGAGGCGAAGTGCAAGGAGTGCACTACAGAGTCCTAAAACCTCTATGATCTAACGCAAGGAGTGTGTACCTGAATTATTCTTTGAGATCAGGAGAGAACATGCTAGAAGCGCACACCAGGACATTTACAGACTCAAGGATATCCATAGAGCTACTAAATACTCTGGAGGAGGGACTATGCATAGAGAGAGAGAGAGAGAGAGAGAACAGGAGACAAGGTTGTTGAACACTCTGTGAAGCTCTTCCAGGAGGGCATTGAGTGGGTGCAAGTGTGCACAAGTGGAATCTATTTTGAGTTACGTGAAAAGGTTTCCAAGAGGTCACACCATGAGATAAAACTCGGAAGAGAAGTAGTGAAAGAGTGCCCAGAAGATGCGTGCAAGGTGTGCACTGGGCCAACACTTGGAAAGTGTTGAAGAACTTCCAAGAAGGACAGAGCGCAGGGAGTGCACAGGAGATTTTGTAAGTCACAAATCTCAGTAGGAAGAGCCTAGAAAACCAAGGGATGTTGAAAAGAACAAAGGGACTGAACCCTTTGAATTTTGAGTGGGTTAAAAGCTCAAGAGAGATAGTGTAGTCRTTCACAGAGTATCTACAAGGTGTGAAGAGGAGGGGAAYCTTTCAGGTTCCAGTTTTCATAGAAAGTGCAAGGGGCGTGCAGGAATATTTCCGAGAAAATATTTGAATCTGAAGTCTTTAGAACTTCAAAGGTAGCAAGGAGAAATGATGAAGGAACACACTGAAAGTGTTTGTGAACTTAGGAGGAAGATAACAGAGTGTGTGMAGGTGGACTTATTCCAAGTTTAATTTCAAGGAGGGATAGCGTTCCCAAAATCACAGACGAGACCCAAATTAGTTGGGCTCGCAGGAGGATCAAAGGCCGCATCCTTTGACTATTGAAAATCCTTCCAATTCAGAATTTTACAGAAGATCAGGAGGAGGAGAAACAACATCCGTCGAATTAGCTACGAGGGGAGATATGGACCGTTAAATCCCACATCCAGTATCAAGGAGGAGAGAGTAGAGGAGGAGAACATATACCATCTGTTGGATCTAGGCACATGGATCGACAGTCATCTGATCCAGGTAAGTGAACAAAACTTAATATTTTAAAAGTGCACAGGAGAGCGGGATAGCCGAAGTCTCGAAGTCCTGAAGTAGATCTGGACCATCCATCGTTCGGAGGGACACATGGCGGAAGATGGTGAGTTTCGGGAGAAAAGAACTTCGGGGAAAATGATGTGGGTTTCTTCGAAAACTCCTGAAGCCCAAAGTAGCACATAGATTTTGATCGTTGATTGGGAGGAGTTACGTGGTAGCATATTGTCAACTTCGAGGAAAATCCACTTCGGAGGATTTGAGGTGTTGTGCAACGAAAATCCCCGAAGCCCGAAGTCTGAAATAGATCTGGGTCGTTGATCACCAGGGAATGCGTGGCAACAGATCCAGAGGTCTAGAGGAATAGCACTTAGGAAGTTCAAAGGTAAGTTTGGGTGAAGAATACCTAAAGATCCGAGAGACGAAACAATCATGGTCATCCATTAGAACAGGACACGTGGCATTATATTAGCACTTCCCTGGTTTTCTAATTGGGAGGAACATTGGTAGGAGGAGAAAAAAATCTCGAAGCCCAAAGCCCGAATTTAATCTAGGCCATTGGTTGTAGCGAGGATACGTGGAAGAGATTCATGGACTTCAGAGGAAGAGTCCTTCATAGGAAAAGGCAGGGTGAAGTCATGAAGAGAAAAAATCGATGAATTCCAAAGTCGCAAAGAGATCCTATCCATTTACTTGAAGGCGGATACATGGCAGTGGATAAGAGATTTCAGGAGAGAATATCTTTGGAGGAATTGTGGAGTGAAAAGGGAAATCTTCGTGAAGTCACGAAGAGCGAAGTAGCTCTGGACCGTTGGATCTAGAAGAACACATGGCAGAGACTCATGTAGTTCATTAGAAAGGTACTTCGGAAGAAAACAAGTGAGTTGAAGGCAAAATGCCCGAAGAGAGAAGTAGTGAAGTCCATAGGAGTCGTCGATCTGAAGAAGACATGCGTCAACACTTCGTGGACTTCGGGGAAAGAATCGAAGGAGAAGGTGGAGTTGTTGACCGGAAGTCACCCGAAGCTCCAAAAGGTAATAATCTAAAACCTTAGCCTTTGATTGCATAGACACGTGGTGTCATCTCCGTCACTTCGGAGATAAAGCACTTCAGGAGAAAACGAGGAGTGAAGTCCTGAAGGTCAAAAGGCCTGAAGTGTCGAAGTCCATCGGAACCATCCATTGGAAAAGGACGTGTGCCACTTGATCCACAACTTCACGTGGAAATTACCTTAGGATAAAAAGGAGTTTGGAATTCTCATAACTCCCAAAGACAAAGTTCTGAAGCGAATCATAGTTGTAGGTTGTCAGAGAAGCGCTGACCATGGATCTTTCACCGATGTCTTCGTGAGTTAGGGGTTCATAGGAATTGGCGACAGGTGAAGACAAAATGCCCGAAGCCTAAAGCTTTGAAGAGCCCTTTGGATAGGCTCTTGGTCACAACCCAAGGTCATATGCAGATCTTGGCCAAGGAAAAGGGGACTAGGGCCCAAATTCGAATTTATTGAAGTTTGAGAGAAGAGGGCTTAGAGAAAGCGCTAGAGGGGTTCGGATTGGTGCATATCTGCGACAAGAGGGAGTAAATAGTTCTGAATTCTTTGGGAAGTTGTATATTGGCACACGGTTTTGGCCCAGAGTCTCTTGGAGGACTTTGTGGGTGTTTTACGGATCATCTCATCGGTTTTAAGCACGGGAGCTCAAGAAAAAGACATGTGGATATGGTTTTGGGTTCCAGCAAAATCCCGAAGAGTCGATTTGGCTCGGTAATTTGGATGATCCTAGACCGGGAGGTCGCGCAGCCCCGAGGAGAGAGAGGGGGTCTGCATCAAGTGGTATTAGAGCTTAAATTTGCTTGCAGACAACAAGAAAAGGTGAGAAGGTGAAAATATATATTCGGATACCATCAAATGGTATCAAAGCTAAAGTTTTCCTGTAGACAGCAAGTGAAGGGAGACATAGTGTTGATGTTATGTGTGTGATTTTGCTTGCAAGTGTACAACAGATGGTAAACAGCTAGGTGGTTTGAGCCAGAGGAACTAGTCACATTCTTGAAGGCAGAAAGATGGCTACTGAAGGCCATAAGCGGGGTCAAAGAGAAGGTTGCCAACAGAAAAGTAGGGCATAAATTTACAGGGAGCTCAGTGAGATAAGAGCATAAATGGAAAGGATAGCATTGAAGATGCAACAGGAATCCCAAGTACGTTGGAGGTGTGAGTGGCCCATGAAGTAGAAATTCAGATGGCATGTTCATAAGTTGTTGGCCTGAAGGTAGCAATAGGATTTTAGGAGATGGTTGAGGGAAACTGAAACCCTCAGTGAAGTAGGGAAATTGGTTCACATCTGTGAGCCAGAAGTTGGAAAGAGCCTCAGTGATGAGGAGGAGGAGAGTTCAGAGGATCTCATGAACTGCCAGGAGGGAAATGAAGAAAATTCAGATTGCCAGGTGGGAAATGAGGTGAGATTAGTTGATCTCATAGACTGTCGAGAGGGCAGAAGTGAAGTCCCATATTGCCAGGTGTGCAAAGGAGAAGACATGAACTCATCTGAGAATTCAGGTCAGCAAGGAGTGTTGATGGAGGAGGATCAGAGGTGTGTTCTGATCATTAGGGGAATTCATATATTCCTTCCAAGTAGCCAAGCAGAGGATAGCATATGTGTTTCATATGAAGCAGAAGGAAAGTCAGGTGTGACTGTCATAAAGGAGGAGGAGAAGACATCAAAATCTGCCCAAGCAACAACAGAAGAAGAAGAGCATTCAACAGAATTGCTCAGAATTTTCAGCCAATAAGCTGAGCAGGAGATGATCACAGCACTGGAGTCTGCAGCAGAAGAGGAGGCAAACATCATGGACTTCATTAATTTGTACAAATAAATGGAATCCCTGGAAAGAAGGGTGATAGTTTAAAGTCAACACATCCAACAGGATAAGTTGGAAATAGATTAAGGAACATACTAGTTTGGGGAGAAATTGGAGGAAGTTGGGAGTGTACCAGCAGTAGAACTGGCAGAAGTTGAGCAACAGATCAATGAGGTCATTGTAGAGTTGGGGTCTGCGGTGAAGTGGAAATCCAATGCCACGAGATATTAAGATAGCATGGGAGATCAATTTGATCTACCCTTTGGTCAGCATGAGGAAGTGCAGCAAAGCAGACTGCCAAGGAGCCAGCCAGCAAAGTAGTTGGAAGAGGTGATTAAGGAGATAAAAGAGTTGATGGTGAAGTCATAAAAAGAAACTTCTAGCAAGGAGAATATGAGTAGAAGGAATCCTGCAAGAGTAGCAGGGCAACAGCAGCAGCAACAACAAAGTAGAGGAGCAGGAGGATAGCTCCAAAGAAGAGTTTCGGATCCAGGGGGTTTTCCCATGAGCTCATGATTTTCCCATCAGTGGAGTATGATGTAAGAGCATTGCTCCACCTCAGCAGTGTGCCAGCTATTCAACACATCCATGCACATACAAGGAGGGGAGAGGCTCCAGCCCTCTCATTTTTCCCTCATTTTAAATTTTAAAAAATGAAATTAATAAAATTAAATGTTGAAAGTTTGCAAGAGCTGAGTTGATGCCTTTGTATAGGAAATAGATAGAGAGGCCTTTAATATGGTCTGAGTTGTACATATCTTGAGAATCACCTCAAATCTAAAGTGTTTATGTTTATTCAATGTAATTTTCCTCGGTAGATAGGTGTTTTGATGGTGATTGGACACTATTAGAGTAGTTGGAGGGAAAGACTCAACGAGTCTCCTCTTGTATAAATATTTGTAAAATATGCCCAGTAGAGGTTGTTGAAGGTTGATGAGAGAAAACCATTTTAAGCCAAGGAGAGAGTCAAGACTCAGTTGCAGTCTGAGCTTTTGTACACATATGTAATAAAACATTTCTATTAATACAAATAAGAGCATTTTTTCCTGCATATGGTTCTGTATGTGTGTTTATGTGTTCTATGAATGCACTTGAATGCTATATGTGGTTGTGTGCGTATGTTGTAGATGTATGATAGGTTTCCATCTGCAAGGTTAATATAGACTTCTCTATCTTTGAGAGTTTTGATAAATTGTTCTGGGTTCCTGAGGCTAAGTGCAAGGAGTGCAGGACAGAGTCCCGAAACCTTTGTGAACCAACACAAGCAGTGTGTACCTAAATTTTTCTTCAAGTTCAGGAGAGAACGTGTCAGGAGGGCACACCCGAACATTTATAGACTCAGGGAGATCCATAGATATACTGAATACTCTGGAGGAGAGACTGTGGAGAGAGAGAGAGAGAACAGGAGACAAATTTGTTGAACACTTTGTGAATATCTGCCAAGAGGGCATTGAGCAGGTGCAAGTGTGCACAAGCGGAGTCTATTTTAAGTTCTATGAAAAGGTTTCCAAGAGGGAACACCAGGAGATAAAACTCGAAAGAGAAGTAGTGAAAGAGTTCCCAGAAGACTCGTGCAAGGCATGCATTGGGCCAACACTTGGAAATTTTTTAAGAACTCCCAAGAAGGACAGAACGCAAGGAATGCGTAGGAGATTCCGTAAGTCACAAACCTTAGTAGGAAGATCCTAGACAACCAAGGGTTGTTGAACAAAAAAAAGGGACTAAACCCTTTGAATTTTGAGTGATTTACAAGCTCAGGAGAGATAGTGCAGTCGTTCACGGAGTATCTGCAAGTTGTGCAGAGGAGGGGAACCTTTCAGGTTACAGTTTTCAGAGAAAGTGCAGGGGGCGTGCAAGAATATTTCTGAGAAAAAATTTGAATCTGAAGTCTTTAGAACTTCAAAGGAAGCAAGGAGAAGTGTTAAAGGAACACATTGAAAGTGTTCATGAGCTCAGGAGGAAGAGCACAAAGTGTGTGCAGGTGGACTTATTCCAAGTTTAATTTCAAGGAGGGATAGCATTCCCAGAAGCGTAGAAGAGACCCAAAGTAGTCGGGATCTCGAGAGAATCAAAGGCCGTAGCCTTTGACTATTAAAAATCCTTCAAATTTGGAATTTTACAGAATATCAGGAGGAGTGACAACATCCGTCGGATTAGCTGCAAGGGGAGATAGGGATCGGTAAATCCCACATCTAGTATCAAGGAGGAGTGATTAGAGGAGGAGAATAGATCCCATCTGTTGGATCTAGGTGCGTGGATCGATAGTCGTCTAATCCAGGTAAGTGCACAAGCCTTAATCTTTTTATAAGTGCATAGGAGAGTGGGATATCTAAAGTCATGAAGTCCTGAAGTAGATCGGGATCATCCATCGTTCGAAGGCACATGTGGTGGAAGATGGTGAGTTTCAGGAGAATAGTACTTCGAGGAAAATGAGGTGGGTTGCTTCGAAAAATATCAAAGTGCGAAGTAGCACATAGATTCTAACCGTTGATTGGGAGGAGTTACGTGGCAGCATATTGTCAACTTTGGGAAAAATCCACTTCAGAGGATTTGAGGTGTTGTGTTGCGAAAATCCCTGAAGCCCGAAGTTTGAAATAGATATGGGTCGTTCATCACCAAGGAACGTGTGGAAGCAGATCTGGAGGTTGGGAGGAATATCACTCTGGAAGGACGAAGGTAAGTTTGGGTGGAGAATACCTTAAGAGTCAATAGTTGAAACAATCATCATTTTCCATTGGAATAGGACACATGGCGTTATATCAGCACTTAGTTGGTTCACTAATCGGGAGGAACAGAGATAGGAGGAGAAAAAAACTCTCAAAGGTCAAAGCCCAAATTTAATCTAGGTCGTTGATTGCAGCAAGGATACGTGGCAGAGATCTGTGGACTTCGGAGGAAGATTCCTTCGGAGGAAAAGGCAGGGTGAAGTCCCAAAGAGAAAAAATTGTCGAAGTATGAAGTCGTGAAGAGATCATATCCATTGACTTGATGGCAGATACATGGCAGCAGATAAGTGAGTTCGGGAGAGAAGAGCTTCAGGGGAATTGTGGTGTGCAAATGGAAATATTCGTGAAGTCATGAAGATCGAAGTAGCTCTAGACCGTTGGATCCAGAAGAACACGTGGCAGAGACCTGTGCAGTTTGGTAGAAAGGTACTTTGAAACAAAAAAGGTGAGTTGAAGCCAAAATGCCCGAAGTGTGAAGTAGATAAGTCCATAGGAGTCGTCGATATGAGGAAGACACACGTCAACAGATCACATACTTCATGGAAAGAAGTGAAGGAGAAGGCAGAGTCTTTGACCGGAAGTTGCCCGAAGCTCCAAAAGGTAAGAAGCTAAAACCTTATATGTTGATTGCATAGACACGTGGTGTCATCTCCGTCACTTCATAGATAAATCACTTCAGGATAAAATGAGAAGTGAAGTGTTGAAGGTCAAAAAGCCCAAAGCATCGAATTCCATCGGAACTGTCCATTGGAAAAGGACGTCTTGTGCTTGATCCAAAACTTCGTGTGGAAAGTACTTCAGGAGAAAAAGGAGTTTCGAACACTCATAATTCTTGAAGCCAAATTTTTGAAGTGGATCACTGTCGTAGTCTATCAGAGAATCGCGGACCATAGATATTTTCCGGATGTCTTCATGAGTTCGGGGTTCGGAGGAATTGGTGACAGGTGAAGAGAAAACGCTCGAAGATTGAACCTTCAAAGTGCCCTTTGAATAGGCTCCTGGTCACAGCCCAAGGTCATATGCAGATATTGGCCAGGGAAAAGGGGACTAGGACCAAAATTTGACTTTATTGAATTTTAAGAGAAGGGGGCTTAGAGGAAGCACCCGAGGGGTTCAGATTGGTGCGAATCTGCGACAAGAGGGAGTAAATAGTCATGAATTGTTTGGGAATTTGTATATTGGCCCACGGATTTGGAACAGAGTCCCTTGGAGGACTTTGTGGGTGTTTTACGAATCCTCACATCAGTTTTAAGCACGGGGGCTCAAGAAAAATACCTGTGGATACGGTTTTTGGGTTCCAGCAAGAGCCCAAAGCACCAATTCGGCTCAGTAATTTGGACGATCCTAGACCGGGAGGTCGCGCAGCCTCAAGGAAAGAGAGGGGGTTTGCATCAACTATGTATGGCTTTCCAACAAGCCATAATATAATTTTTTCTACATTAATTGTAGCAACTTCTTTCTCCCTATATCACTTTTCTTTTTTGTTCCTAGAAGTCTTCAATTCTTTCTAGATTCCTGAATCTTCTTTTGTTCTTACAAAAGAAAACAATGTGTCTGATTGTTCTCTATCTTGATTACTTTTCCATCCCAACTTTTCTTATCTACTTTGCACACTTGTAACCATATATTATGCTAATATTAATTTTCGACATTCCACTATTACTTGGATCCCTCTCATCCAACTCCTACATGACCAAATTACATTTCCAGCCATGCTCTCTAATTAACCTTGGATATTTAACACCAAATTATTTATTTGAAGCAAATTGATTCATCCTTTCCTTGACTGAACATATCATCACTTGGATTTTCTTAATGAACCATTACTTTCTCTTGTCCCGACCCATCTAATTTCAACCTGACTTGCATAATCAACTTCCATCATGCCATATTGATGCACCTATTCCTTCTTCTCCATGTTTGAATACTTTTGTATTAACATCCCAATGTACCCTTTCAATGCACTCATCTCTTGGGAATGTACTCAATAGTCCTTCCCATTTTTTTCACAGTTCCTCGAATGTTGCAGAAGACTATGTATAACTTGGTATCCATCTATTGGTACCTTTTAACTATCTTAATTTACTCATGAACTTCATCCAATCTCTAATACATTTATCTTTGATTAATTCCTCTTCTAGGAGTTTTATTTAATTATTCTAGATCCAATATTTCCACAGTATATTGTTTTATGCCTCAACCGAAACTCCTTACTTATGTGCACCATAATTTCTTTACCCTTGAAGTGATACCCTTCATACCATGATTCCACTATGCACTTTGATAAACATAGGGGAATCATTACTCTATAATTGCATAGCTAATCCCTGGAGATGATGCACTATTTATCCATATATGCATTAATCCTCTCTCTTTATCTGATTACTATCATTCTGATAGTCAATTCCTTTTATAATAGATATGGCTCTAATGTATTGCTTAATCTGTATATTGGTTTCTTTGGGAGTGAATGGACCTCCATTATTTCATTCACTACATGATCTATTCCTTTTCCCAGATTCCATTTTGTACTTGACTAACATGAGTGGAATTCCTATAGTGGCTTCCCAAGACTTTATGGTTGCACCTAGATTCATACCTTAACATTTTGTAGTCTTGGATTTTGATCATCTTCTGAAAGATTTTTGTCATAACACTCTTTCCCTAAGTACCTATGCTTATATTTAACTAAATTTCAACCTTCTCACCTGTTATGAACTAAATTTTGTTAACTCTGCAAAATTTGTAGCCAACAAAATTTGTTAGGCTAAATAATTTAACAAATTTATGAAATTATGTACAATTTTGTTCAATAATGCATTAGAATTATTTCTTCTGATTTCTTGAGAAAATTTATTACCAGATCAATCTTCTAGGTGAATAGTATTAGAATATAGAAGATTGTGTGCTCATTTTACCATTGACGATACCCTTTTCCACCAACCATAGGTCGAAGCCACCCTCCGAGCACCTTGACCTTGACTGAGAATTACTCCAGAAGCAAACCCTAAGCTAGATAGCCAAAAAAGGTGTAGCGCATCTTCCTCCAAGGATAGCGCACCAACAATAGCTGATCAGATAGTCCAAACCCTAGACAAGAGACAGTCCAAGCCAACACTGAAACTGCTAGCTGCAGCAGCTGCACCTGCATCTCTCCTCCACACATGAGCACCAAACTGGGAACTGTAGTGCGCACCAGTTGTTGTCTGCAATTCTGAGATGTATCAAATGAGAATTGGCGTCGTATATTTATACTGGTTCTGCCAGATTTGTTGGGGCTGACTTATCCTTCTGGATATGTGTCTATTCAGTATATTATTATTATTTTTTGCCGACTTCTTCTCTTGGAGGCTAATAACCTAATATAAATTATCTTCTTTAGCCGACAATACTTCTAGGGTTATTAGCCAACTCATTAGGGTTTTCTCTTGCTTTCCAGAGTCTTCTATTCTCGTTAGGTTCACAAGTGGAGGTAAATACCTCCTGCAGATACCATAATATTAACACTCCCTCCTAGCTAGGGAGGTATTACAGGTAATGGTCTTGAGTAAAAACATACCATTTACCCGGTAGCATCAATATAGTCGTCTAGACTATCTCATGACTAGATCATGAGCATCACCATCACCATCAGTTGCATCATCTCTCGAAACCATACTTCATCTGATTAATTAGACATGATGTTGGATAAGTCACTCACACCATAGAGTGATACAAGAGTCATTCTTATAATGTAGAAGAGTAAATGCTCTGAACTATTTTTCGTCTGGAAAAATATCTGTTCATCATTCGTCTGGATGATGATTATCTCCAATAAACTGTTGATAGTCTTCAAGGCAATTAGAATAAAAATAGAACACAACTGTGTCTATCCATAGTAGTACATAACTACAATCCAGTGGTTCACTACCACACCAAGTAACACACAAGTACTTGATTAGCAATGTATAGTCACGAACAGTGGAACATATCCACCACAGTAGTCTTCATCTACTGTCATACTATCTTCATAACAAACATCTGATAGCAACCTGCATAGAAACAATGCTATGATATAAACTGAATCATTTGGGCCAATCTTTCACTCACATTTGTGAGCTCTAAAAGAATATCTACCTCAGGAACAGTGGAACATATCCACCACAGTAGTCTACATCTACTGTCATATAGTCTTCATAACAAACATCTGATAGCAACCTACACAGAAACAATGTTANTACAATCCAGTGGTTCACTACCACACCAAGTAACACACAAGTACTTGATTAGCAATGTATAGTCACGAACAGTGGAACATATCCACCACAGTAGTCTTCATCTACTGTCATACTCTCTTCATAACAAACATCTGATAGCAACCTGCATAGAAACAATGCTATGATATAAACTGAATCATTTGGGCCAATCTTTCACTGACATTTGTGAGCTCTAAAAGAATATCTACCTCAGGAACAGTGGAACATATCCACCACAGTAGTCTACATCTACTGTCATATAGTCTTCATAACAAACATCTGATAGCAACCTACACAAAAACAATGTTATGATATAAATTGAATTATCTGGGCCAATCTTTCACTCACATCTGTGAGATATGAAAGAATATATTCCCTCATAGTAGAACAATGATATATCTAGACTATTCTTCTCAAACAAGGAAGAATAATTGCCCTGTCTTCTGAACATGGACCATTCCTCACCCTGGGCCATTCGTCCTACACTAATCAAAGTGCACCCTGGAGAGAATGTATAACCCTAAGGAATGCTAAGCCTAGACTATTCCCCACCCTGGGCCATTCCTCCTACACTAATCAAAGTGCACCCTAGAGAGAATGTATAAACCCTAAGGAATATCTATCCCTAATTGTTGAGCCTAGACCATTCCCCACCCTGGGCCATTCCTCCTACACTAATCAAAGTGCACCCTGGAGAGAATGTATAAACCCTAAGGAATGACTATCCGAACCATTTCCTCTGTTAACCACAAGAAGAAAATATTGTCCTACATCAACCTCCAAAACGGACCATTCCTCATGTTAACCACAATGAGAAATCGTTGTCTGGCGAGGCGGGCCAGTCTTCTTGAGTAACCCTCAAGAAGAGAGACTACCCTAGACCACTCCCCATGTTAACCACAATGGGAATTCACTGTCTATGATACATCAAGAATCAGACTACTTCCCATGTTAACCACAATGGAAAGTGACTATCCATCAGAAGTCTCAATCCACTTTCCGAACAAGAAAGCATTTGTCCAAAATGGACTATTTTTCAAATTTAAAGATGAATGTCTTCAATAATGTTTTTCAGTGCTCCCTCCTAACTTGGAGAGTCATTTCTTCATTTTTCAATAAGAAGGAAGTTGTTTCCATGAGATTTAGCTTGAGTATGCAAACTCTTTCATCTTGGATAGAAGCTTTATCAAAATGTCTGCTTATCTACTCATCTATGGAGATATGTATTGGAGAATCATTTTCTCCTTTCTGGACTTCATCATGGATAGTGTAATTCTTGATTTCAAATGTACTTTAGTATGGAACACTGTGAAGGCTTCATGTAGATCTGAACAAGAGAGTATATCATAGTTGGAAAACTGGAACATATCTGTGTGGCACTTCTTCTGTCATCATGAGATCTGATCTACTGAGTAGTCATCTTGATGTTATAGGAAATCTTCACCACGCTTCTACTGTGCACTGGAGGTTCTTCACCAAGTTATCTTCTTCTTATCTTCATATCGGAGTCTCTTTCTGGTATGCCTCGAAGTCTTGAGATTGCTCTTCATATGCTCTTTATTCAATTTCTCTGGAGAACATTCTTTGCATTCATTTGATGTAGAATTCCGACTCATGTATGTTGCGGATGATATAATGACTTATGTAGAGATAAGTCTAGTGTACTGGAACAAGTAATCATCATAGTCTTCTCCCTCCATCTGGGAGAACCTCAAGTTCTAGGTCTCGCAATGCTTTAGTTCATAAGTCTTCCACACATTCGTTCTTTATCACAACTTTCAGTGAGTTTATATCAGATTGGTGATCTTGTGATTCTTGATACAATCACTGGTTGTTCTGGTTTCTCTTTCTTTCTTGGAGTCCTTATGTTCTTTTTCATTTTTTTCTTTAGCTCTTGGGTCCATGGAGTTTCTTATAGATTCCATGCCCTAGAGTTTCCACTTCTTCCTTTCATCATAGGATCACGGATCTGGATGGACAACCAAGAATACTTTAAGGCTTCTCTTCGAGGAAGTCTTCTTCTGCAGTTGAACTGAACACGTACTGTCTTTTATGGCTGCTACCATGGATACATACTTCATCATCTTCAACGGGTCATAAGATTAGCTCCCTCCTAATCCTTGCTTCATGTAATAGTGCATATAATCGGCTCCCTCTGTCTAACGGAGTCCATGGTTCCATCTGCATCCTTATTGTCTTCTGCAATATATAATTGGCTCTCTTTTCTAACAGAGTCCACGCTTCCATCTGCATCCTTATTGTCTTCTGCAATGTATAATTGGCTCTCTTGCTTTTGTCTTGTTGTCTTATACAAAGCATCATAAGTCCTTTTCCAATTTCCTCTTGATTGCTTGCTTCTTGTAAGTCTCTTCATGTTTGATTCGGCTTAATAGCTTCCACAAGATTTGTATCTCATCTTTTCATGTGTATTATCTAATGATATCCATTTCCATCTTGTTTTTTCTTCCATAGGTATAGTTCTTCTTGGAACACATTATAGATATACAAGATATGTACAGAGACGATGCAAACAAGATATGTAGAAGAAATAAGAAGAGTAATGTTACCTTTTAGAAGAAGAA
>JASDQU010101055.1:712498-729470 GCA_032191745.1 Picea mariana | reverse complement strand
GGGCTAGAACTAAGTGCTCAACTAAAAGGTGTTATCCAGAGCTTTGGGACTTTGGAGCTCCATGAAAATTAACATTTTCAACACTCCAATATCCTAGAGTGGTTACCATTCGAATTCGGTCATAAAGTGACTTTGACCAGTAGGTGTAGGTCTTCTCCCAAGCTTCAGGGCTTCGACGCTATGGGACTTCAGGCTTCAAAAGATTTACTCACAAAACACTCCAAATATATTGAACTCCGAACTGGCGAACTCTTGAATGGATGATATATAGAGCTTCAATACTCCATCACTCCAAAACTTCAAGCTTCAAAATATTTACTGGCAACACACTCCAAATTTCTCGAACGTCAAATTGGTGAACTCCCGAATGGATGTTATCCGGAGCTTCATTACTCTGGCGCTCTAGAACTTCAGGATTTAGAATATTTACCTGCAACACACTCCAAATTTCCCAAACTCCAAACTAGCAAACTCCTGGAGAGTTCAAGGATCGACGGTCCACGCTTCCTGCCAAGATCTACGGCTGAGAGGAACTCCAGGACTCCAAGCTTCGGAAGTTTTCCGACTCCAACACACGCTACCTCCCGAATGGTCGAACGTTGAATTGCAATAGATGACTCACACTCCTCCCATGGAATACGGTTGGGATCCACTCTTAAACTCCGGTCTTTGGGGTTCCTTCGTCCAAATCACCACCACACCCCCGAATAGCCAAACGCTGAAATTGTGAAGGGAAAAGATGAACGGTTGAGACTTCCCGGTTGATCAATGGTGGGGATTAACTCCGGTACTTCAGAGCTTCTAAGCTTCGGCCACCTTCCAATGTCTACCTCCAAAGTCTCCCAAATAGTCAAACATCGAAGGGATAACAATCAATGGCCCCCGCTTCACTTTGAGATCTACGACTGAGATCTATTTTAGGACTCCGGGCTTCAAGGATTTTTCCTCCTAGCAACACAAGGGATAAAATATCTCAGAGTGTCGAATCGCCAAACCATGAGATCTACGGCTCAGATTCCATGATGGTATCTACGGCTTAGATTCCACGATGGGATCTATGGTTGAGATATGTTTCGGGACTCTAGGCTTGGAGGATTTCTCCTCCTAGCAACACTTGGACTAAAATCTCCTGGAATGCCGAATCGTCAAACCGTGAGATCTATGGCTCAGATTCCACGATGGGATCTACGGCTGAGATCCACTCCTCTTTATCCAATACTTACTGTCTGAGAACCTTTATCGAAGACCCTCATTCTCTCACACTCAAATCCAACAGATGGGATCTGATCTCCTTTTTCGTGTGCTCTCCTCTCATCTAGGTTTGATCCAATGGCATAGATCTAATATTGCGGCCCAAATCAATGGTTGTTGTGGTTCCTCTCCTCTGTGGGGTCGATTCCTTGGCCTCTTCTTTCTTTCTTGAACCACTACACCTCCTGAGATTTTGAACACAGTCAAAGTGTGCTCTCAGTGCCCAACTGGCACCCATGGACACACTGTAACTTGAAATTTGGTCAATTCCAAATCAAATCTCTATGAAATTTTTCTTCAATTTCAACTTGCTCGACCCATCCAAGCTCAGTGCTAAAAAATGGAGCTTTGATACCATATTGTAGCATCCTCATCCAACTGTTGGGCTATGCCACATAAAATTTTCAAACTGTATACAAAATTAAAACACACAAATATTCTGCAAATACACAGATTCATACAGAATAATAATAGAAATACACATGTTGCATACACAGGAAAAACCCATAAAAAAAATGCATAAATAATTATGCAACACATAATTTAACACACAATTGACACTTATCTTTGATAACAAGATCACCAACTGTGTACAGACCTTCCACATTCCTCCCAKCCATAGACCACATTGCACGTAATCTCAGTAATGGGTCACCCCCGAGCTGGGGATAAACTCTATCARGGAAAAGGGAATACTTAGCCATTTTAAGGTCTGACAAGCATCCTAATTTTTCATTCCAAGGTGCCCAACTGCTACAACTATCCTAAAGTATCTCAGTCCCCACATGTTTCTCCCACCCCARGAAGTATGCCCCTTCTCTTATTAATAGTCCCTTGGCTTCCCACTTCCCTTTCGAGGCTTCAGTAACAAGAAAAATAAGAAGTGTCAGAGCCTTATAGTCATTTCCCGACACACGAGGGAACAATTCCGATTATTTTCTCACCTAGAGAAACTACTCACGGGCCTGAAACTTGCTTCTTCGACATAGAAAATATGTTGGGGATGCTACAATAAAATTTTCAAACTATATACAAAATTAAAACATACAAATATTCTGCAAATACACAGATTCATACAAAATAATAATAGAAATACACATGAAGCATACACAGGAAAAACCCATAAAAAAAATGCATAAATAATTATGCAACACGTAATTTAACACACAATTGACACTTATCTTTCATAAAAAGATCACCAATTGCGTTCAGACCTTCCACGTTCCTCCCAGCCATAGACCACACTACTCGTAATCTCAGCAGTGGGTCACCCCCAAGGTGGGGCTAAACTCTACCAGGGAAAAGGGAATATTAAGCCAGTCTAAGGTATGACAAGAAGGATAACTGCTCAGTCCAAGGTGCCCAATTGTTGAAACTATCCTACAGTCTCTCATTCCCCGCATTCTTGTCCCACCCCAGGAAGTGTTCCCCTTCTCTACTTAACACCCCCTCGACTGCCCCACTTCCCTTTCGGGGCTTCAACAACAGGCCGGAAAAGAAGTCTCAGATTCCTGTAGTCATTCCCCAGTGCACTAGAAAACAATTTCGAGCAGTTTCTCTCCTAGAGAAGATACTCATGGTCTTGAAAACATGCTTCTTCTACATAACAAATCTCTCACCCGGAGAGAAATGCCTACAGGCCTAACAACTCACTTCTTCGACTATGGGCCTAACAACCCACCTCTTTATCCTGCAGTCAAACAAGGTTTCTAGTTGTCCACAATGCCAAGCTTCCCAAGTATTGTATGATGATGGAAGAAACAGAGTTTGGATAGTAGGAGAGAATAATGGTAACAATGAGGAAGGAAAATTAATGTAAAATGAACTAATTTCCCCCAAACATATTTGCATGTGCCTTTTATGACACATGGCACCCAAGGGACTCTCTTTTCCCCCTTTTAGAAACTTAGGATATAATATATAAATTTATATCCATACTTTAACTTTTTAGGAATATTAATATAATATTCCATTAGGTTCAATCCCCCTTTAGCTTATTAGCCTGTTTCCTAGACTCTTAGATCTCTTACCCCTTTCTAGTGGAGTTTACCCCCCCCATCTCTTTTGTTTGGTCGGTCTGCATGTAGTGGTGTACTTAATTAATAATATGAGTATGATTTACAATTACAATATAGGCATGACGACCTTTAGCATCCATACTCCCTGGCCTAATAATCATATAAGAATTATATCCTATAATAAACTGTCTCACCAGCCTATAAAACACAACATATATACAAAGGCCCCCTGGACTTAAGATCACACACTTAATCCGATGTGTGCAGAACTATGGAATGTGTGCACTCTTCTTTTGGTATGAGATTCCCGTGCACTGACTCAATGCACACAGAATCGGACCAAAGACCTTGTATCATCATCTCACCATCTTATAAGCATATTTACATTTACATTGACAATTGGGGTTTAGCCTAGGGGTATTACAATAGGGATATTTACCTTGTTGTGTGACACTTTCCTCTCCTGTCACAGAAGGATGAGCATTTCAGTTATTCCCATGCCACTAAGGCTATCAAAATGAGCAACTAAGTATAATGGAACTTTGTCCTAGAATCATGCGCATCTCTATAGTCTTCCAAAATTAGGTTCAACAAGTATGGTTCCCAACTAAGTATTGTCCCCTTCACACTGTGAGGCTGCTACTACCACTCTCGTTAGTGCCCTTTCCTTACAAAATTTTCTTAGTAACTTGCAAGCCATCAGCTTTGTCGTGAATCTTGTGGCTAGCTCATTTACATTTTTGATAGCCATGCCTTTGTTTCCCCTGTCAGTGCCAAATTGAGATTTTACTTCTTCTGCAATTGTCTTTTCCTTTGTCTTATCATCTAAATATTGGTTTGGATTCACCCCATCTGTTGGAAGCTCTGTAATCTTTTCAATTAGGTCTACATCAATTGGGACAGGTATATCCATCCACAAAAATCATCCATGTGCTCTCACCAATAGTTTCTTCATGCACACATTTACATCCTCCCCCCTACCAAAGTGTGGGATTTCTAACAAATTCATGATGCCTGAATTGTACAACCTTGTAATCCACTGTTTGGGTTCTTATATTGGAATTCCTAATGAACTTATCCCTTTTCTCTCCATACAAATTTTTTGAGCAAGCTTAAGAAACTTAGCCACACCTGTGACATCGTGATCTACCTACGTCAGTTTGGGAACAAACCTTAGCATGTCCTCTACAACTATTACTGATTCTGGAATTTGGGACAATGACAATGAAACCCTCTTATGTGTGCGCGCTATTGTTATTGATGCCCTTGGATTCTTCTCTGATGGACCTGGTGTCTCGATATGTATTTCTTCCTCCATGTATTGATCTGTTTCATTGTCCTATTGTTCTACCCTAGGGTTTTTCACTGCCTTAGGTTCATCTGATTATGTTTTCTTGTCATCTTCTTCATTTTTTTCTTCATGTGTGTGTGTTGCTCCTAGTTTTTCTATGTTAGGGTTTGATTCTGTGTTATGGTTTTGGCTTTCCTCCACCTGGTTTACCTTTGTTGCTTCTTCCTCTGGGTTTTTTTCCTCGACCAGTGTCAGACTAACTAACTCACTCATTGGAGACGGAATCTCATCCACATATACCACCCTTATCACATCCTCTGTAGGTTTTTTGGCGCTTCTTGTCCTTCTTGTGAACTGGTCAGTTGCTCTGAACTTTGATGGTGTCATTGTTCTGGCTCAGGTGAAACTCGATGTAAATCTAGGTTGGACTCTTAACAACTTCTCACACAATCGCAACCTATTCGCTTATTTTCTCCTATTTTCTCAAAATCACACTAAGTGTTTACATTTCCATGTGTTTCCCCTTTTATAAACTCTATTATAAATGCTCTGTCATATCCCACTTTTCCGTTCACCACCTTTTTCTTTTTCTGACCACTTTTTGTCTCGGTGCACTGCATTCACCTTTTCCTGTCATGCAGTGTCTTCAGGTTCTCTCATATCACTTACTAACTTATGTTGTGTTTTGTATCCTTCAATTATATGTCTACTACTTGTCCATCTACTAACTTATTTTTTTATTTTTCTACTTTTTCTACTTTTTTTTCTTTTCTTTTTCTTATTTTAACTCCTACTATATACAATATGTACAAGTCTAACTTATACGCTGCAAATACTAAGGGTTAGTAGGTCGACTGTCCCTGTACAATTTCATTCGACTACCATTCACCAATCCTTGAATCTCCTTTCTTGCTAAATCATGCAGTTGCACAGCACCTCCATCTGTGACAAACTTTATCTCATATGGTCCTAGCTAATGCATCCTAAACTTCTCTGGGTGCTACAAATATTTATTGTCATAAAGGAGAACCAAATATCCTTCCTTAACTTTATTCTTCTTGATGTGTCTGTCATTCCAAGATTTTTCCTTTTCTCTTTGTACTTCCTGATGGAACCCAGCTATGATCCTATCTTCTTCTAGTTCCATAAGTTGAGCCAATATTTCTTCAGTTATGCCTCTTTCTATCATGTTTGTAATAGTTGCAATGCACAAACTAGGTATCAAATACTTCAAAGGTACTATTGTTTCATGTCCATACACCGGTATGAAAGGTATCTTCCCTATTAGCTTCTTACACATGGTTCTATAATCCCATAACACTGCTAGTATCTTCCAGTCCCAATCATCCATGTTCACATTGCAAATCTTGGTTAAGGCATTCTTCACTATTTTTTTAAATGCTTTCATTGTTCCATTATCCTGAGGATAGTAAGGAGTTCTCTTTTGATGATGTATCTCAAATTCTTCATTCATTTCCTGTATTGTATTATTAATTAAATGAGTCCCTTGATCACTCATCAGAATTATAGGGCATACAAATCTTGTGACTACTTTCTCAAATAAGAAGTGCACTGCAATTTCTACGTTGCAATCCTTCATTGTTGTTTCTTCAGCCCATCTGGTTAAGTATTTCATCGTTGTAATGATATACCTTACTCCTAATCTTCTAGTCGGTGTATTAATTGGTCCTACAAAATATACTTCCCACTTATCAAACACTTTCAAATTTACTTGAGGTCTTAATGGGATCTCATCCCTCCTAGATGGTTTTCCAACCCTCTGACAGACATCACAATTCTGACAATACTCCTTTGCATCCTCGTGAACTATTGGCCACCATAATCCTGCATGCAATATCTTCTTCATTGTATATTTCCCTGCATAATGTCCTCCAGCTATTCCTTCACGTGTTTGTTCTAAAATGATAGGTTGTTCATGCTCCATGACACATCTTCTCAAAATATTGTGTGCACCGAGTTTGTACAAGTGACCTGCAATCAATTGGTAGTTTGTATCTCTTACTACCAAATTCTTCTTCTACACAATATTAAATTCCTTTGGGGAAAATCATGTACTAAAAAATTCAATAATGTCATCACAATATTCATCAACAATATGTACTAAAAATAGTTGTGCATCTGGTAAATTGTCCTCCAAGTTGCTTGGTTCTTCTCCACTAGTTATCCTGGACAAATGATCTGGCCCTGCATTCAATCTTCCAAGTTTCACCACAACTTCAAAATCAAACTCTTGAAACAACAATATCCATATGCATATTCTCCCCCCCAACACTGGTTTATTGACCAAATATCTAAGAGAAGAGTGATTTGTAAGCATCTTAAAATGTTGGCCTAACAAATAATGTATGAAATTCTGCAATGCACATACCATAGCCAATCCTTCTCTTTATATTGTATTGTAATTTTGTTCTAAATATGACAGCTTCTTGCTTGCAAATGCTATGACGTGATCTATATCACCTTCTCCTGGTTGTGCTAATACTACTCCAAGTTCTATTGCAGATGAATCCACATGAATATGGAACTCCTTTGACCAATCTGGAAAAAACAAAATTGGCGTTGTCACCATTTTCTCCTTCAATATATCCAAGCTCTCTTGGAACTCATCATTCCACTGATTTTTTATTTCTTTCTTCAAAAATTTCTCCATGGGAGCAGTGATCTAGGCATATCCCCTTATAAACTTCTTGTAGTATCCTATGTGACCAAGTGTATATTTTAACTGGTGAAATGACTTAGGTGGTGGTTAATTCACTATGACAACAATTTTGGCAGGATCAACGAGCAGGCCATGTTTACACACCACATGCCCTAACAGAATACAAAATGGTGCGCTGAAAATACATTTATTAATATTCAATGAAATATGACACTGTCTACATCTATCAAACATCAATATTAGCACTTCAAAATGATCCTTAAATACACTAAATATTTTCCAATAATCAAGTAAACCTCTAAAAACGTATGATTAAAATCCTTAAAGGAAGATACTACTACCCTTGAAAAGATAGCAGGGTAATTCTTCAACCCAAATGGCATCATTGTATATTGATATGACCGCTATTCTATAGAAAATGTAGTCTTATGTTGATATTCTGGTGCAATTTTGATCTGGTGATATCCTGAAAACCCATCAATGAATGAATAAGATTTTTGTCCTCCTACATTCTCCAATACTTCATCTGTAAATGGGGTAGGTAAGGGATCATGCAGACATGCATCATTCAACTTCCTCAAGTCTACATAGATCCTTATTCTCCCTTGCTTCTTCTCCTATACTACCATAGGGATAATCCATTCAAATTTTTCCACAGGTTCTATGACACTAGCTTCTAACATCTTATTAATTTCTTCCTTCACTTTCTGCTTAAACACTGGATTCAACCTATAAGGTATCTGTCTTATTGGTCTAGCATCTGGTTTCAAAGGCATATTCATCTCTCCAAGTTCTCCTGCTACCCATTTTACGTCATTGAAAACAAGTCACTATACTCATGCAGTAACTATGTTATTCTTTCTATTGTCTGGTGTAAATGTGGATGAACCTGCACAAATAAGATCTATCTAGAAAAGGACATAGACAGTTTGCAGAAAAATGAGAAAAGACGAAAATGAGAGAGAGAGAATCAAAGAATTGTATTAATTGTATTCCACACTCAAAGAGTGAATACTTTATAATAGATATAAGTTACATGAATAATTAATGCACCATAGTAGTGATCTAGAGATATCTATACACTCACTGATAGACACTGGAGTGAACTGCCACCTAGTCCTAGTTAATCGATCCATGCAATCATTAGTTAACTGAGACACATGTGTGGAAGTAAGAGAGAGACATGCAATTGTTGGTGATAAAAATGAGGTTTCCATGCATGAGTGAATTCCACTAGTCTAACTAGGTGTAATTGACTCTAAATTGAAGAGGAACGCCCTATTTTGTAGGGGAATATTCTCTAGAGAGAATATTCTCATCTAAGGAATTGTTCTCAACATTGGACTATCAAACTTAGGAAAATAATTTTAGTTGAGTGTGTAATATCTCCAACACCCCCCCTGAACACTATTAGCGTGTAAATGATGAATGGGTCCCAAAAATCAAGGCCATGTTAGGTACCCATTGTACAGTGCATCTAAGAATGAAACACTGAAAAAACAGGGAAAGAAGGAAAATATCATGGGAAAAAAACCCCCTCAAGGTACAATGCAAACCTCCTTGTTTTTGTGTTTTTTAACAAGAACTGGAAAAAAATTATATTATCAAAATGGCTACAATAGAACTGATGTCACTTTAAGTACATATTTAGTGTCTACTTGATTCATGATCAACAAGTCTATCCAAAGGAGTATATACATTATTTTTTTATTTCCTTCAACAAAATTTTCAAGAGGTATCTACTGCTATAGATATTGAAAAGGAATCCTAAAATACTAATTACTTACTAAAGAAAGGAGTCGCAACTTGTTGATTCATCAAGTCCAGTGTTGTTATATGATGGTCCTTGCTCTGCAATGTCCATGGCTTCAATCATATGCGCTATTTTGTTTTCGTCCCTATTGTTCCCTTGCATTGAGACCTTCTAGTTTGATGTCATTGATAGAGCTTATTTGATCATTGATTCCACCACATGCTTGAGAAGGTTGCACTCTATCTTCAAAATATCTATTTGTTTCTTTACCTACAAAAGAGTATCCACAATATCTGTAAATTGTTCCATGCATCACTGCTCAAATTCCCTAAATTTTGAAATGAGGGAGAAAACAGAAGTTATATGTCATTGACCCATATCCTCATGAGTCTGTAAAATTTGTCTGAACTCCATGAGATCATGGGGATCCATTATGTATGAGTAGATTGAAAGTAGACAATCCTCCAAACTAAATACAGAAATTGTTAAGAAACCTAATCTCTAAGTATACAATACTTTCTTCAGTAATAAATTTCACCCTATAGAAGGAGAGGAAAGGCAGTTTCTTCCCTAAACATAGGGAATGGAGATTTTGATTCTAGGGTGGAGAAACTAGTGACCAAGGAAAGGTCCAAGAAACATGGTCACAATTAAGAATCTATAAAACTTTCAGGCTACGAGGTGCCCAATACTACAACGCCAAATCCAGCAACAGAGCTCCTCAAAAAATGTTAGAAGTGTATGAATGGATCATATCCCAAGAGTTCCAAAGAGAACATCAATTGAAACTAGACCAAACCTAAATAGGATACACTAAAATATGGTTGGAAAGAGAAGCATGTGACTAGTATCATTCCTTAAGAACCAATCACACATTTTTTATTTGAATATTCTCAAGGAGAAAGAAATAAGTTATTGGCATGGGAGGAATCTTACTAGAGGCAGAAAAGCATACCTTTATGGATCATCAAGGAAGGCAATGAAAACACAATTTTTTTTCACAAATATGCTCAAAGAAGGAAGGATCGCTACATTATATAGGAGATCTAAGAGAATAATGGGGTTGTACACATAGAGCATGAAGGTATTGCAAGTACTACCTTATATCACTATAAGAAAATCTACAAGGGCCCTAAAGAGGAAAACCTTATATAGATCCTGACAATTCTCTATAATTTCTATAGTCCAATTAATGAGGAACAAAATGAGGACCTCTTATCACCACTAGAGGAAGAAGAACTAAAATGATTTTTTAATACTTTTCAAAAGGAAAAAGGATCTTGGACCAGATGGTTGGCCCATAGAGTTATTTATAAGCTTTTATGAGGTCTTAGGGAATGATTTATCATATATGGTTGAGGAATATAGAATGTATGGGAAGGTTCATGCACCCTCCCCCCTTAAATTCTACCTTCATGATAAACATATCCAAAATGGACACTCCTACCTTTTACTCTTTGACGTTTTTAGAACAATATCACTATGCAACTATTTATACAAGATTATTGTTAAAGTTATCCCAAGAAAATTAAAACCTGTCTTGTCCAAAGTCATCTCAACTAAAAAATTTGGATTTTGAGAAGGAAGATTGATATTTGATGCAATATGGGTGGTTCAAGCAATGTTGCACTCTAAAAAAAAGAGTATGCATTATTTCATCATCAAATTAGATTTGTCAAAGGTATGTGATAGGGTACACTAGACATTTGTTAGAATGACTATGATGCATATAGGCTTTAATTTAATTGTTATTAATTGGATTGAAGCTCGTTATTATTGTTTTTCTTATGCATTCTTGATCAATGGAACAACAACCCAATTCTTCAATCCCTCCAAGTGTTTAATGCAAGGCTTCTCATTGTCTCCTCTTTTGTTTGTTTTGTAATGATGATTTTAGAAGGGTAATGGGAAGTCTGAAATAGGAAGAGTAAATAAAAGGAACCCAAATAGCCAAAGGTTTCACTATATCACAAATAGTATTTTTTTATGATGTCCTCTTATTTGGGAATGGTTCTATAAGATAAGGTAAATCCATAGACAAAGCTTTGCATTTATACTAAAAATATACAAGAGTGGAGATTAACTACCAAAAATCCCATGCTATAAATTGGCAAATCCTCAAGTAGCCCAAATCAAAGGAATTCTTCCTCTCCAATTAAAAAATGGTAATGATATTATGAAGTACCTATGTTATCACTTAAAGGATAATGATTACAAAATGAAGGGTTGAATGTGGATTGTTGATAGGCTGATATGAGAATCAAAACAAAGTTACCAACTTAACTAGAACTCTCCAAAGTTCTCGCTTTTTTAGAGTGGCTATTTTTACCCCTGTTTCAAAAAGTTGTGCTACTAGTAGCACCATTTTTGGGGGAGGTGGTTAAAATTGCAACTTGTTTAAAATTGCACCCTTGGCATTGCGAATAGAACCCTGAAATTGACCCTTGAATTGAAAAGCGATATTACCAATAGCACCATTTTTGGGGGAGGTGGTTAAAATTGCAACTTGGTGCAACTTGTTTGAAATTGTAGCCTAGGCATTGCGAACATAACCCTTAAATTGACCATTGAATCAAAAAATGATGCTACCAGTAGCACCACGGTTTTTTTTGGAGTTAAAGTATGACGTAATTGAAATTGTGGCCTTGACCACTAGCATCGCCGCAAATAAAACACAGAAAATGGGCTCCTAAATCTAAAAGTGTTATTGCTTGATCATTTATGTATTAACTAATTTTATTTTATTTTAATAATTTGCATTAAGAAATAATTATATTGGGGAAAAAACACCCTTAAACAAATTCCTCCTTTTTAAAGAAAAAAAAATATTTTAAAAACAAAGAAAAAAAAATATTTGTTTGAAAATAAAAATAAAACGCAACTTTTAATCAAAAAATTATAAAAATAGTAAAATCTATTTTTTTTGGAAAAAAAAATTAAAAAACAAAATTACCCTTAAATCATTAAATTTAAAATACCAAAACCGAAATAAAAAAACCATAAAAATAAATAAATTTTTAATAAAATAAATAAAAAACAATCTAAAATATAAAATTAATATAGACAACCCCGGATGGGGTGCCACGCGGTGCAAGATGGGCACGTGGAGACACGCCAGGAGGGGCCATTTATGGCAGCCAACCGCCCTCATATCCCCGCTAGTTATGAGGGGCCTCACTTCAGTCGGCCTCCATCTTTTGATGGGGCCTCTCACGCACGAGAACAGGCCAGCCAGCCAGAGCATTAAGCTCTCGGCCTTAATGGATACAACCACCATTTATGCTCTTATCATCCTTCTCGAAACCCTTAGGATGCATTTGCAGCTCACATAACCGAGCAAGAATAGGCACGAAGGAGAAATCTTGGCTCTCATCTTCATTTTCATCATGCCACGAGCTAGAGGAAGACCCCGCAGAGGAGCAGGGTGGTACACGGCCGACTCTCGGTGAAAACGGCACAAACGGTTTGAGCAAGCTCTAGTTCTTGCTAAGAGGAAGAGACACAGGGAGGCCACAGCAGTAGGCTCGCCCCCCAGAACTTATGTCGAGGAAATTTCGACTATGGAACTCCCCCATGACTTCTCTGAAAGTCGAATGTTTATGGTTTCGGACAATTGGAACCCCCCGGCGTGCATTGAAGYAGAAGCACCACCGCTCCGCCCGCGAGCTACAAACGGTCCCAGAGACACTCCCACTGAGGGATTYGCCACCTGCCTGGTGGAGGAAGAGCTRTCAGAAGGAAACAACGACTTGCAGCCACAGAGTACACAACATGCACACCAGGAGACGGATGCCAAGCAAAAGTCACCACCCCCTCCACCATTCCTCCACCCGGAGCACCTGAACTTGATCTTCGAGGTCYGCAGCATGGTGGATGACCAAATATTCAGGGTTGTCTGCATTAGCCAACGCTTGGACATGCTGTATGCAGCCTACTCCAGTGCCACTCCACGGTGACAATGCCCCACCTGCACTCAGCTCTATGCCATTCCTRTCAGCACCAACAAGGAGACGGACGACCGCGAGGACACTGGTGAATAGGATCTTCTGTTCAGCATTGTCTCCAACTCTCTCTCTTTTTGATGTTTATCAGAGCTGTAGCTCTTCTAGTTAATAGCCCTGTTAGCATTAGCATAGGCCTTACTAAACTGCTTCTAAACCTGGTCATGCACCCTAGTTTCCTTCGGGCAGGGTGGCGAAACGAGTTTGTGAATTTGCATGCTATTTTGGACAGGCCAGCTGTCTTGGTTTCCTTCATAGGCGGGACAGCTGGCACCTACATGTCATGGTGTATTTTTGAAGTTTTAATATAATAGGATTTGCTTTTTACTTAAAAAAAAAAAAATTAATATAGACAAACAAAATAAAAATTCTAACTAGAACACAATATTTGTAAAAAATAAAACATTAAAAAAAAATTAAAACAACATAACCAAATTTTAAATTTTAAATATATGAAAACCATAAAATTGTCCCCGAGGTCTAGAGTAGTCGGTGAGGGAATGCAATGTTAAGGCACTCCATAAGTGAAAGTCATCGGTTTGAAACCCCTGGGAACACCTCAAAATCCAACCATGTTAGGGGTTGGTGCGGTCCAAGCCAGGTGTGATCCCCGGGCGACTTTGACAGCTTAGATGCCCCTGGGTAGTGGCATCTCAGCCGTAGGTAAGTCCCTCGCCAGTGAAACAGTTTAGGATTACCAACAAAAAGAAAATATAACAAACATAAAATTTTAAAAATTAAAAAAAAAAAAACAATAGAAGTTTAAATTTATAATAATAATACATTTGTATGGGAGGGGGTGATGCCCTGCATCACCCTATACCCTCGCATGCAAAGCCTGGTCCTATGGGGCTAGGTCTTCGCCTGTGAGGGGCTAGGGTGATTCACCCGCCCCCCCCCCAAAAAAAAAATAAGAATTTTCTTTTTTAATTATTGTATTTAGGCTTAAAAAAAAAAAAATTTATTTTTTTTAATATTTAGGTTTTAGTTTGGATTTTTTTTTAAGTTTAAAACATATTTAAAATATAACATTTTATTTTAGCAAGTGCAAGGATATTTTGTTTTATTCCTTATCAAGCGAGTCTGCAAAGATGATTCGAATTTTAGGGGGTATATGGTCTAAATTCGGATGAAAAAGTCATAAAGCTATAAATCTAATAGATTGTTCATGTGGATCAAGGAGATTCTCACCTCCTCATTAATTAATTGGGCTAACAGGTTGCCCATATGGGTCAAAGAGAGTCTCACCTCTCCATTATTGTACTGGGTTTTATTTTCCACTACTTAGTTAGTTGGGTAGTTAGATCTATTATTATAAGAATAGAGACTCATTTAATGAGCTCTTTCCATTATTTTATTGGGTTTTATTTTCCACTACTTAGTTAGTTGGGCAGTTAGATCTATTATACTAATAATAGAGACTCATTTAATGAGTTATTTTTTACTTTGTGAAATGGACCATTTTGTAATGCTATATAAAGGCCTAGCAAGCCTTCTCATAATATAAAGTTACTCATTTAGGCTTCTCTTATATTTTTTATTGTTCATTGTGAGATTAATTAGCTCTGAGTGATTGACTAGTAATTAGTTTTAGAGGTGAGGCTCATTTTTTAGCCTACATGTTTTTTTTTCCATGATTCTTTTCATGCAATATTGGCATGTCTAAGCTCCTCATCTCTCGGCATTCAAGCCATCCAGATCTCAGCCCCCGAGATCTGGATCAGTGGTATCAAAGCGGGTATGCTCTCCATCGGGACAAGGGTTTGAAGCATGTTGTGGGTTCAAACATTTGCAGCAATCACCAACCTCCTTTTGGTACTATTGGAATCCGTTTGTCGGGCCATACACTGTAAGCAACACAGTTGGTCCACATGCACTACATGGGTTTTTTTTCTCTCAGATATCCGTTCACTGTTACAAGGAGAACCATACATAGATTCACTACATCTATACATGGATCCACTACATCCATTGGTCTGCAACATTTTCAACAAATTTTCAAGGTGTCCATGCTACCCACAGAGGTTCCACAACCTCTACAACAGCCCATGCTACTCTACAAACCCTTGGCATCCTTTGTATCCCTCTACACTCATCCAACTTCACAGAGGTGTTATGATCTCTAAACGGAATTTTAGAGGCTCTTTTGTATCTCATTGGAAATATCTCTTCAATATCTCAAATGGGTATTCCGTGGAATCAAATTTCGCTTATTGGTTTTGTAAATTCTAACCTTGCACAATATCTACTGCAAATAGATTTTCAGAAAAAGAACAGAAAAGATACAATGGAAAATACAAACATTACACAGAGATTTTTCCCCTGGAAACTCAAACCGGGAAAACTAGCATATTCTATATTCATTTATTGTGATACATTGTTTACAATACAATATACATATAGGAGCTAGCGGCATCCAAAACCCTAACCCAATGACCTGGATTATTCCAAAACCCTAATTCCTTAACCGGAAATAGAAAAACCATCGGCAAAAACCATGTGCCGAAAAACCACTTAAATACATGACACTACTACTCGTGCAAATAATATAACTCATACCCAACATTCTCCCACTTGTTGTTTTCTTTTCATACAGGGGGTTACAAGGTTACATAGTCAACAATCCAGGGCAACAGTGCCCATGGATCCTCTACACCAAGAGAAATTCTCAGTGCTCACAGATTTTGTTAATGAGTCTGTAACATTCTTCAAATTCTTTAATCATGTCTCTCACAAAGTGATATTGAACATCAATGTGCTTTGTCTTTAAATGATAAGCAGGGTTCTTCGTCAGAAAAATGGCACTCTGACTGTCACACTCTATCCTTACAACTTGTTGTACCAACCCAATACCTGAACACAATCTTTGTAACCATATTGTGTCCTTACTTGCATGAGTGGCTGCCATGTATTCAGCTTCTGTAGTTCAAAGTGCCACTACAACCTGTATTTTTCTCATCCAACTTATTTCTCCTCCAAACAAGTTAAACACATACCCGCTTGTAGATCTCCAGCCCAGTCTGCATCCACAAAGCCATGTATATCCACCACTCTATCCAATTCTGGTCTTCCTTCATAGCACAATCCATAGCTAGCAGTGCCACACAAATACCTGAAACCCCTTTTTACTATTATCCAATGTTCCTTCCCTGGTTTTGACATATACCTGCTCAAAACTCCCACTGCATGTGCAATGTCCGGTCTAGTACAGACCATTGCATACATCAAACTACCAGTTGCACTCGCATATGGAACATGAGACATGTCCTCCTCTTCTTCATGTGCCTTGGAACACTGATCCGCAGATAACTTTACACCAATAGGAATAGGAACCTTGATCAGTTTACATTCCTGCATATTAAACCTCTACAATATTGTCTCGACATATTTTCTCTGATTTAACCAGAGTTTCCTCCTTTTTCGATCTCTTTTAATTTCCATGCCCAAAATGAAATTTGAAGCACTGAGATCCTTCATGTTGAATTTAGAGGGCAACTAAGTTTTCACATCCTGGATAATCTTCTTGTTGTTTCCTATCAGCAACATGTCATCCACATACAATACCAAATAAATCAAATGATCACCAATTAATTTAAAATATGCACAGTGATCCTCTTTGCTTCTTGTGAAGCCAAGTCCCAGCATATAAGTATCAAATTTTTGATACCACATCCTTGGTGATTGTTTTAAACCATACAGGGACTTTTTCAGCTTGCATACCAACTGCTTCTTTCCTTTCACAGCATAACCTTTTGGTTTCTTCATATAGATTTCTTCTTCCAAATCCCCATGTAGGAATGTTGTCTTCACATCCATCAGTTCTATTTCAAAATCAAATGCAGTAGCAACAGATAACAAAAATCTTATAGAGGTTAACTTGGCAACAGGAGAAAAAATCTCACCAAAATCAATTCCCTCAACCTGGGAATAACCCTTTGCTACTAACCGAGATTTGTATTTCTCCACTTTTCCTTCTAC
>JASDQU010101055.1:647727-689910 GCA_032191745.1 Picea mariana | reverse complement strand
CCTCCCACCCTCCATTATTAGAAAAAGTGTTTTATAATAAAACACTTTTTCTAATAATGCCCCCCTCCCTCTCACCCTCTATATAGAGGGTGGGAGGAGGGGGAATTATTAGAAAAAGTGTTTTATTGCCATATTACAATGTAATATGGTAATCCCATATTACATTACATTGTAATATGGCATTGCCATATTACAATGTAATATGGTAATCCCATATTACATTGTAATATGGCATTACCATATTACATTGTAATATGGCATTACCATATTACATTGTAATATGGTAATACCATATTACATTGTATGAGGGTGTTGGGCAAATATCCTACATCAATGAAATTACAATAGTAATTAGATTTCATATTCACAAAATATTACATTTCCTTCCAACGCATAGTGCAATGAAACACCCATTATGGGCTCCTCCTCCTCCTCCATGTGACTAGGCGCTTTGTCTCGATTTTGGTGCATTGTGTTGTTGTTGGCTGATTAGATGATAGATCGCATACTTGTATTCAATGCTTAGTCGACTTGATAATTGGATATTGGGCCCAACAATTTTGGTCATTTTTTTAATCTTTTTAAACAAAAAGAAGCAAACCCTGAATAAAACCCGAGAAGCCAAATAAAACCCAGTAGTAATTAGATTTCATATTCACAAAATATTACATTTCCTTCCGACTCATAGTGCAATGAAACACCCATTATGGGCTCCTCCTCCTCCTCCATGTGACTGGGCGCTTTGTCTCGACTTTGGTGCATTGTGTTGTTGTTGGCTGATTAGATGATAGCTCGCGGACTTGTATTCAATGCTTAGTCGAATTGATAATTGGATATTGGACCCAACAATTTTGGTCATTTTTTTAATCTTTTTAAACAAAAAGAAGCAAACCCTGAATAAAACCTGAGAAGCCAAATAAAACCCAGTTTTAGCCATAAAGCCAAAGTATATATATATATATATATATATATATATATATATATATATATATATATATATTTCCAAAGACAACTACAGCATAGTGTTATGTTACAAAAACACCATCAAGAGTTGATCCAAAGCAACTTCAAGAACTTTCCTATACCGTTGAGAGGTTTACTGACTAGTGGAGAAGTTTAAGCTAGTAATTGTCTCCAGAACCTTCAATGACGACTCCAATTTGAAAGGTGGTTGCATTGTTTATGGTATTTGTTCTTAACAGGACACATGGGTATTTTTGGTATATCATTCTGTTGGGATTGGTCACAACTAGTCAAATATGGGAGCAGAGATCTTTCCTCATTTTGATCCTCTCACGGGAAATTTGTTTGAAGGATATGATTTTGGAATTTGTATTTCTGTCATGAGTCTTCTTATAGATTTAGTTTTAAACAACATCTCAAAATTCTACATGCAATATGAACTTAGTTTATTTCAAATCTATTTCTCCAATGTTCTTGCTTGAACTTGATAAGGTTCCTTTCTAGCCCTAGTTTACTTTATACACTTATGTTCTAGGATCTCCAAGTATGGGATTTCAAATTCATTAATATATTGGTAGGTCTAGTAGTTATTGTAAACACAGAAGAAAAATGCTCAGGTTATTGCTTGAATACTTTATGAACATTGCAGGTTTTTTTAATAGACAGAGTGCAGAAAAGAATGGCAGGAAACCTGAAGCAGATGCCTTTGAGGTCTCCATGGATTTACTGAGACAACTAGATATGGAGTTTCTAGAATGAGAGGAGCTCATTTGTCAACATCAAATTTATAGATGGCAGTGCCAGCCTATATCATCCATTTCGTAGCGCCAGGCACTGCGAACTCTTGATCTGGAAGTTTTTAGAGGAACATACGGTCGACAATTGAGGGAGGTAAGGTGATGACTGCTACTATCAGTTCAGTTGAAAGCTAGAAGTTGGAGGGACACCTGACCAAGGGAGATGTGCTCAGATCACAGGTCAATCCAAGCACTCTGGAATCTAAGACAGAAAATGGGGAAGTTAGAGACAAGTGGTAGAGTATCCATGCTTTCAAGGCATCAGTTGAGTATATCAGCAACCAATTCAAATTTTTTCATGATTTTGTGGACAAGTGGCAGTCAAATGCGGGTTTTAAGGCACCAAAAGATGACAAACAAGATTTTCCATCAAACCCATATTCAAGGAGATAAGGTAGCAGTCAAAGGCATCCAAAGGCACAGGTGGCATATTTGGCATCTTCAACAGTTTGAGATTTTGCAAATATGCTTATTGTAGTTTGATTATATTAGGATCAAAAGTAGGAACTGATAAGTGGGGCGGATTTTGTATTTAAGCGATATTTTTTAATAGGAGAGGGGTTTAGTTTTAAAAGACCTGAGAGGGTTTTAGAGGAAGAAGAAAGTTTTGTCTATTCAGTTTGTAGAATGAGAGGAGCTCATTTTTCAGCATCAAATTCATAGATGGTAGTGCCAGCCTGTATCAGCCATTTCGTAGCGCCAGGTGCTACGAACTCTTGATCTAGAAGTTTTTGGAGGAACATACGGTCGACAATTGAGGGAGGTAAGGTGATGAATGTTGTTATCAGTTCAGTTGAAAGATAGAAGTTGGAGAGACACCTGACCAAGGGAGATGTGCTCAGATCACAGGTCAATCCAAGCACTCTAGAATCTAAGACAGAAAATGGGGAAGTTAGAGACAAGTGGCAGAGTATCCATGCTTTCAAGGCATCAGTTGAGTATATCAGCAACCAATTCAAATTTTTTCATGATTTTGTGGACAAGTGGTAGTCAAATGCAGGTTTTAAGGCACCAAAAGATGACAAACAAGATTTTCCATCAAACCCATATTCAAGGAGATAAGGTAGCAGTCAAAGGCATCCAAAGGCACAGGTGGCATATTTGGCATCTTCAGTAGTTCGAGATTTTGCAAATATTCTTATTGTAGTTTGATTATATTAGGAGCAAAAGTAGGAACTGATAAGTGGGGGGAATTTTGTATTTAAGCAAGATTTTTTAATAGAAGAGGGGTTCAGTTTTAAAAGACCTACGAGGGTTTTAGGAGAAGAAGAAAGGACTGTCTATTCAGTTTGTAAGCCCAAGGGGCATGGGTTGTAAACTATTATGTTATTGAAGAATCAGATAAGTTATTTTATCAGATTTTGTCTTCATGTTTCCTGTTCTATTCTTCTTCTCATTTGATTGTAATTTCATTGGTTTATGGATTCCTGAAACAACAAAATATCTCTTGTAAACTTGCCTATCTATCATTGTTTAGTTTTCAAGAATTTTCTCTTTGCAGAGAAGATATTTTCTTAGTGAATGTTCATCTTTATGTCAATTCTTTTATTCTTCCCTTTATCATCAAATAGATCCTTTGTCTGATAGGTAGCTTAAATTCCTTCAATGAACAGAGTGCTTATGACTCCATTTCCCAATGGTGCATCACTGATCTGTAGTGACCTTTGTTATATTTCCCTTACTCTATCTTGTTGATACTTAATTTTAAACCTATTCAAAACAAATTATATGTTACCAAGCTTACTCCCATTTGCAGTCTAGGAGTGATTCTTGGAGTGCAAACACATTCCATTTATTTTCCAAGTCATAATTGTTGATACAATGGCTCTAGGGGATAACGTGCTATGTTGTATAGGTCAAGTTGTTAGTTGGATGAGTTATGTGAAGCCATCATTCAAAAGGACTTTTGAAATATTTGGGGACAAATTTGTTGACCTTTTTACATTAATGGTTGATCTTACCATGCTTTCAACTTGATGGCTAATCAATTTATGAGAATCATTTTCTACTCTATTTCAACTAACATGATTAGATTCCTAATTCCTTATGCAGATTTGTGAAACCAAACAAGATCCCAAAGACTGATACAGAGCTCACCAACTCATATGCCATGGAGAAAAGAACACATAATAACACTTTAGGACATCCTTGTTGAATTGCAACTAGATTATTGGAGGTGAGATCACAATGCAACATATATGGGTAAGCCCAATGTGAAAGTGATTCTAATTTCCAAAGAGAAACGAGTCCATCCTCAATGAGACAATGGATCCCCATATTTTGAAAAGAGGGAAATTCAAGGGAAATATTGAACAGATGGTGATAATGGAGCATGATTTCAACGATGTAGAATAGTTCCTCGATTTACAGCTTTCTTACTATATGCATGCAGTTTAGATTACATATGGAGACACTAGGGAGGAAGTAATTCTAGAGTTGCAGCCATTGTAGGTATTGTTGGTCCTAAACCTACTCAAGGTACTAACATTTGGTACCCCCCATATATATGCATCAAATTATTTCTCAACAAAATTCACCATGGATAGTTATGGTTGGACAGACCTTACCCATTCATGCTAGAGATAGTTTGAGACTTGATTGCTTTGTCCATAGATGCATTAGAGGTCCCCACTACATTTTAAAAACATGAGTACAAATGGGTTGGACCCTATTGATAGTACTAATAATAGTCATCAAACATGCCCTCTTATTGTTGCATACCAAGTTGCTTATTTTTGTGGATTTATTATGTTGTAAGAGTCTTTCTTTTCAATGCACTCAAATTCTATTTTATTCTTAGTTACACAATTTCTTGTTGGTTGTATACTCATTAGATATCTTTCCAAGTGAAGGTAAAGGAAACGCCCTCATTTCTTCCATTAATAACACTGAAAGGAAAGAAAAAGGAATCTAAATATGGCACTTGCGGTGGTATTAGACTAAAATATGGAAAAGAAGAGAAATTATCCACTCCCATAGGCACTCAATTTAGCTAACAACAATAGCATAGATGCATTATGAATAAATCTCAATAAGGATCTTAGTCTCTCCTGTTAGAAATAACAATATAAGGAACTTACACTCTCTAAACTAGGTCTAATATGTACATATAAACAACCTCTTCATTGTTTCCTATGGTGGTTCAAACCTATCTTCAGTTTACCTATCATATGTGTTGGTAAAGTGCATGATTAGGTGTTAGTTCATGGGCCAGGATATGTTTATATCAATGTCAAATCCTTACTAAATTGTTTAGAAATTATGTGTCTATTGTTAATGATGTTGTCAACTAGCTTCCATGGTCAATGTTGAAAACATGGCCATTAATAATGCTTGAAATAGGAAACGTAACCCCCTGTGGATGGAACCCTATTTTGTTGTTAATAGAAAATGTAATCACCCCTAAGTTCACCCTCCAAGATGACATTAATGAAATCTATCAAGCCTATAACAAATTGTTAGAATATGCCTATGCAAGGTGACTAAAATAGATGTGTAACCCCAAATCCATGCACCCTCATAATGTCCTTCCTTAATTTCTTGAACAAAACGTCGAGGGAAACCCTATTTGCTTGTGTAAAAGGTGATTTGGAAAACACTCAAGTTCTAAATATTTCATTATTTTATTAGCCACAAATAGGTACTAGACAACAACAACTCCTTGGTCTAGTTTCTAGCAGCAAGAACTTCTATGAATGCACTTCCTAAACTTCCTAGAGAAAGAGGAATCTATATTGTAGATCATGAAGGAACACTATGATGGAAGAAAAATGATTCTTATGAGCAAAATAAAGGTGAATACACATAACAACCTACTATCAAACTTCCTACATCAAGTATAAGTTAGAAGGTTCAATAAAAAAACCAACATCTTGGCATTGCTTCTTCAGCTAGACAAAATAGTACCTGAGAGCTTGCTACAGGTCTCTCTAGAAATCGTGTTGAAGAAACTGCATCAAATTGAACATTAGTTTCTAGTTTATAAATGCAATCATCTTGAATGAGAATTCCAAATATGTCAATATTCAAACTATCAAAAATAGCATTCATTCATTGTAGAGATTTTATACAAGATTTAGACAGCTTCAAGCATAAATTAAAGGTTCAATAAAAGACCAACATCCTGGAATTGTTTTTTCAAATGGAAAAAATGGTACTTGAGACCCTACTATAGGTATCTCTAGAAATTGTGTTGAAGAAATTGCATCAAATTGAAAATTGGTTTCCATTTTAGAAATGCAATGATCTTGAATGAGAATTCCAAATATGTCAATATTCAAACTATCAAAAATAGCATTCATTCATTGTAGAGATTTTATACTCAGAAAAATATATGTCCATAACCTAAAACTAAAGCAATTAATCAATGATATTTAGGTGATCCCTGATTGGATATATGTAGAAAAGGATCTGGTTATAGAATAATTTTATAAAGTTATGAATTTATGATCATTGTGAAGAACCCCATATGTTACTATCACTTCAACATTTGTTATGTTGAAATTTTCACTACCCCTAGGGAAGAAAGTAATCCCAGGATTTAGGGGTTTCTTGCTTTCCAACTTGAAGGTATCAAAATAAAAAAGGTAAGACCTCCAGCTAATGGAAGGTAAGAAAATACCTCATAAGACAAAGGTAAGAGAAGGTAATACCTCTCTATAGAAAGGAAGGTAAGAGGAGGTAAGACTCATCTGAGGTTAAGTGATGGAAAATCCTTCAGACAAAGGAAGATAAGACTAAGTAAAACTTCTCCATAGATAAGATGAAGTAAGACCTAGAGCACAACCCTCCATATTATTCATCTTACTCTTATTCTAATTTTGAAATTTGTCAAGCTAACTTTGCACAAAAGATGATTTTTTATCTAGGGTGTTTGTATAGTGAAGTCAAAAAATAGATTGATCCTTAATTATCTAAGGAGGTATAAGTCTAAGAAGTCAACCATCGATGCCTTCAGTTACCTCTTTTCTTCTTTTCATCTATCTTTCTTATGAACTTGAGTCTTCTAGTTATCATTAGGCTCTTGAAATGTGTTAACTTAGAAGTCTCTCATGTTTCTTTCATTGAATTTTTCTTCAAGTAGTTAGAGTGGACATGTGTCCATAGGCTTGATCTTTGGACCCCATTATGAGTTTTAGGGATTCTGAAGTCAATATGATATTTCTTGGATCAAATGTACTTTTTGTTGATCTTCGGACCAAATTGGCCACATGTCCCTAAATGTCTTGAGGAGGCTAGTTGCAAATCAAGATAAAACTCGAACCGAGACTCGAATACACAAATCGTCAGTTGCATTAGATCCAGAGCACTGGGTCTCAACTAGTGGGTCCCCTATGCTATCATTTTGTCAACCGAAAAACTGTTTGTTAGAGTATCTTCGGCACTAGGGTTTTGGTCAATGAGGCATAATGCAATTTTTGAAGAGAAGGTTGATTTTCAAGAACATTGTGTTGGGTATTTTTTGCTAGTGTAGTCACATGGGCCTTGTCCAAACAGACTTGCGGGAGCTGACGAAACTCCATTATGCTGCTCGGTTTGGATTTTATGCCCCCAGTCCAAATTGTCCACATGTCCCTGAATGGATTGTGGAGGCAAGTTGAAACTTATGATAAAACTCAAAAAGAGACTTGGATGCACAAATCGTCGGTTACATTGGAACCGAAGCATTGGGTTTCAACTAGTGGGGCCCCTCTACTATCATTTCATCGACCGAAAAAACATTTTTTGGAGTATCTATGACACTAGGGTTTTGGTCAATGAGGCATAGTGCAATTTCTAAAGAGGAGGTTGATTTTCAAGAACACTATGTCGGGCATTTTTGGCTAGTGTAGTCGCATGGGCCTTTTCCAAGCACACTTGTGGGAGCTTATGGAACTCCATTATGCTACTCGGTTTGGATTTTATTCCCCTGAACCAAATTGGCCACATATCCCTAAATGGCTTGAGGAGACGAGTTGCAACTTGTGGATAAACTAAAACCAGGACGTGGATGCATGAATCGTCAGTTGCATTAGATCTGGAGCACCACGTTTCAGCTAGTGGGCCCCCTACACTCTCATTTCGTCAACTAGAAAATAGTTTGTTGGAGTATCTTCGACACTAGGGTTTTGGTAAATGAGGCATAGTGCCATTTCTGAAGAGGAGATCAGTTTTCAAGAACATTGTGTTGAGTCTTTTTGGCTAGTGTATTCATGTGGGCCTTGGAAAAAAAGACTTGCGGGAGATGAGGGAACTTTTTTATGTTGCTCGGTTTGGATTTTATGCCTCCAAACCAAATTGGCCACATGTCCCTGAATGAATTGAGGAGGAGAGTTGCAATTCAAGATAAAACTCAAACTGGGACTCAGATGCATGAACTGAAGTTGCATTGGATCTAGAGCACTAGGTTTCAGCTAGTGGGGCCCCTCCGCTATCATTTCTTCGACCGAAAAACCATTTGTTGGAGTATCTACAGCACCAGAGTTTTGGTCAATGAGGCATAGTGCAATTTCTGAAGAGGAGGTTGATTTTCAATAACACTGTGTCGGGTTAATTTGGCTAGTGTATTCACATGGGCCTTGTCCAAACAGACCTGTGGGAGCTTATGGAACTTCGTTATGCTGCTCGGTTTGGCTTTTATGCCCCCAGACCAAATTGGCCACATGTCCCTAAATGGCTTGAGGAGGTGAGTTGCAACTCACAATAAAACTCAAACCGGGACTCAGATGCATGAATCGTTAGTTGTATTGGATCTGGAGCAATGGTTTTCATCTATTGGGGCCCCTATGCTATCATTTCGTCGACTGGAAAACCATTTGTTGGAGTATCTCCGACACTTGGGTTTTGTTCAATGAAGCATAGTGGAATTTCTGAAGAGGAGGTCGATGTTCAAGAACATTGTGTCGGGCATTTTTGGTTAGTGTGGTCATGTGGGCCTTGTCCAAATAGATTTGTGGGAGCTTACAGAACTCCGTTATGCTGCTCGGTTTGGATTTTATTCCCCCAGACCAAATTGGCCACATGTCCTTGAATTGCTTGAGGAGGCAAGTTGCAACTCGTGATAAAACTCAAACCAGGACTCGAATGCATGAACCTTCAATTTCATTGGATCTATAGCACTAGGTTTCATCTAGTGGGGTCTCTATGCTATCATTTCGTCAATTGAAAAATCATTTTTTGGAGTATCTATGGCACTAGGGTTTTGGTCAATGAGGCACAGTGAAATTTCTTAAGAGAAGGTTGATTTTCAAGAAAACTATGTCAGAAATTTTTTTCTAGTGTAGTCACGTGGGCCTTAGAAAAATAGACTTGTGGGAGCTTATGTAACTTCATTATGATGCTCGGTTTGGATTTTATGCCCCCCGACCAAATTGGCCACATGTCCCTGAATAGCTTGAGGAGGCGAGTTGAAACTCACTATAAACTAAAATAGGGACTCGGATGCACAAATTATTAGTTGCATTGGACTGGAGCACTGAGTTTCAACTATTGTGGCCCCCATACTATCATTTTGTCGACCAAAAAACTGTTTGTTGGAGTATCTCCAACAATAGGGTTTTGGTCAATGAGGCATAGTGCAATTTCTAAAGAGGAGGTTGATTTTCAAGAACATTGTGTAGGGTATGTTTGGCTAGTGTATTCACATGGGCCTTGGCCAAAAAGACTTGTGGGAGTTGACAGAACTCTGTTATGCTACTCGGTTTGGATTTTATGTCGCTGGACCAAATTGGCCACATGTCCATGAATGGATTAAGGAGGCAAGTTGAAACTCGCGATAAAACTCAAACCGGGACTTGGATGAATGAACCGTCAATTGAATTAGATCTGGAGCATCAGGTTTCAGCTAGTGGGGCCCCTCCACTATCATTTTTCGACCGAAAAACCATTTTTTGAAGTATCTACGGCACTAGGGTTTTGTTCAATGAGGCATAGTGCAATATCTAAAGAGGAGTTTGATTTTCAAGAACATTGTGTCAGGTGTTTTTGTCTAGTTTAGTCATGTGGTCCTTGGCCAAACAGACTTGTGGGAGCTTACACAACTCTGTTATGCTACTCGGTTTGGATTTTATGCCTCTAGACCAAATTGGCCACATGTCCCTGAATGGCTTAAGGAGGTGAGTTGCAACTCATGATAAAACTCAAACCCGGACTCGGATGCACAAACCGTCAGTTTCATTGGATCCAACGCACTAGGTTTCAGCTAGTTTGTCCCCTATTTTATCATTCCATTGACCAGAAAACTATTTTTTGGAGTATCTTCGGCACTAGGGTTTTGGTCAATGAGGCACAGTGCAATTTTTGAAGAGGAGTCTCACCTCGATAACTTGGTCTAGCTTTCCCAGCGACCCTTACCTCGGGCTTCTAACTCTCCAATTCCTTTTCGGCATTCGTTAGAGCAAGCAATCCTTAGACTCTTTACTGACGTTCTCTCACCTCTTGCGGTCACCCTCCTACTAAAACAACAAGTGAGAAAAGGGATTTCCACCACAAGAACATTGTGTTGGGTCTTTTTGGATAGTGTAGTCATGTGGGCCTTCACCAAAAAGACTTGTGAAAGCTGACGAAACTTCATTATGCTGCTCGGTTTGGATTTTATGCCCCCATACCAAATTGGCCACATGTCCCTGAATGGCTTGAGGAGGTGAGTTGCAACTCGTGATAACACTCAAACCGAGACTCGGATGCACAAACTGTCAGTTGTATTTTATATGGAGCACCAGGTTTCAGCTAGTGGGGCCCCTCTACTATCATTTCATCAACCGAAAAACTATTTTTTGAAGTATCTACGGCACTAGGGTTTTGTCTAATGAGGCATAGTGCAATTTCTGAAGAGGAGGTTGATTTTCAAGAACATTGTTTCGGGAATTTTTCGCTAGTGTAGTCATGTGGGCCTTGGCAAAATAGACTTTTGGGAGCTTACAGAACTTCGTTATGCTACTTGGTTTGTATTTTATGCCCCCGAACCAAATTGGTCACATGTCACTGAATGGCTTGAGGAGGCAAGTTGCAACTTGCGATAAAACTCAAACCGGGACTCGGATGCATGAAATGTCAGTTGCATTGGATCCGGAGCACTGGGTTTCAACTAGTGGGGCCCCTATGCTATCATTATGTCGACCAAAAAACCATTTGTTGCAGTATCTTCGGCACTAGGGTTTTGTTCAATGAGGCATAGTGCAATTTCTAAAGAGGATGTCGAATTTCAAGAAAACGGTGTCAGGAATTTTTGGCTAGTGTGGTCATGTGGGCCTTGGCCAAACAGACTTGCGGGATCTTACGAAACTCTATTATGCTGGTCGGTTTGGATTTTATGCCCCCAGACCAAATGGGCCACATGTCCTTGAATGGCTTGAGGAGGCAAATTGCAACTCGTGATAAAACTCAAATCGGGACTCGGATGCACGAACCATCAGTTACATTGGATCCAGAGCACTGGGTTTCAACTAGTGGGGCCCCTACATTATCATTATGTTGACTAGAAAACCATTTTTTGGAGTATCTTTGGCACTAGGGTTTTGATCAGTGCTTATTACATATGTTTGACAATTTAACAACTTTTTAGGCTAGACATGGCATGGAAAGTAAAGGCATCGCAAGGAAAATAAAGTGAAGGCATGGAAAGTAAAGGCATAGCATGACAATGCATGGCAAGTGAAGGCATGGTAAATCATGGCATGTCATGACAAGTGAAGGCATGGCATGACAAGGCATGGCAAGACAAGTGAAGGAAAGGAAAGGCAAGGCATGGAAAGTGAAGGCATGGCATGGCATGACAAGGCATGGCATGGAATGGCATGGTAAGGCAAGGCAAGTGAAGGCAATGAAAGGCATGGAAAGTGAAGGAAATGAATGGTAAGGCATGTCAAGTGAAGGCAAGAAATGGCAAGGCATGGCAAGGAAATTCATGGAAAGGCATGGCAAGGCAAGGCAAGTGAAGGCATGGCATGGAAATGCAAGGCATGGAAAGGCAAGTTAAGGAAAGACAAGGCAAGGCATGGCAAGGCAAGGAAATGCAAGGAATGGAAAGGCAAGGCAATGAAAGGAATGGAAAGGAAAGTGAAGCCATCGCAAGGCATGGAATGGCATGGAAAGGCATGGAATGGCATGACAAGTCAAGGCATGGCATGACAAGGAAATGCCATGCCATGGCATGAAAAGGTAAGGCATGGCATAACATGGCATGACAAGGAAAGGGATGGCATGGCATGACAAGGCATGGCATGACATGGAAAGGAAACTCATGGAAAGACAAGTTGTAGGCATGCATGTTGTAGGAATGCATGTGCCATACTAGCTCACTTCTTCTGCTCATGCATGTTGTAGGAATTCATGTTCCATCCTTAGGAGTTGAGTTGTACTCATTGTTTCCTTTATTTGTGCATGCATGTTCTACTGTTAGATGAAGGGATAGATCACTAGACTACTAGGGTTCAATACATGTGGATTGTATATTCTAGGAGGAGGGTGTAGGTACCTAGGAGGTGCATGTATTCACATGTTGCAATATTCTCCAGTTGGGCATGCACCATTCCTCGTACATCTATTCATGTAGGTAGGTACACTACTTAAGGTGATTAGGGTTAGGTTTTGACATTTCTATATGGAGCTCTCCCTTGCATGAATTTAGATGCATTGTAACCCTAAGTATTCCTATTCAATAAAGGAGATGAAGGGCACACCACTATGTATCTTAGTATAACTAAGTTTTGAGATATAATTATAACTCAATATAACTATGTTTGCAAGGCAAGTGAAGGCATGGCATGGAAAGGAAAGGCAAGGCAAGGCAAAGCATTGCAAGGTAAGGCAACGCATGGAAAGGCAAGGCAATCCAAGGCAAGTGAAGGCAAGGCAATGCAAGTGAAGAAAAGGAAATACATGGCAAGTGAAGGAAAGGAATGGCAAGCCAAGGCAAGGAATGGCAAGGCATGGAAAAGCAAGTGAAGCCATGGCAAGGTATGGCATGACATGACAAGGCATGGCAAGTGCAGGCATGGAAAGGCATGGTATGGCATGACAAGGCAAGGCCATGGCATGGCATGACAAGTTAAGGCATGGCATGCCATGGAATGACAAGGAAAGGCATGGAATGGAATGACAATCCATGTGATGACAAGCCATGGCATGAAAAGGCATGGAATGGCATGGAAAGGTAAGGTAAAAGGAAAGACAATTTATGGCAAGGAAAATTGTAGGCATGCATGTGCCATCCTAGCTCACTTCTTTTGCCCATGCATGTTGTAGGCATGCATGTTCCATCCTTAGGAGTTGATTTATATTMAATATTGCTTCTATTTGTTCATGCATGTTATATTGTTAGATGAGGGGATAGATCCCTAGGCTAGTAGGGTTCACTACATGTGGATTGTATATTCTAGGAGGAGGGCGTAGGTCACTAGGAGGTGCATGGATTCACATGTTGCAATCTTCTCCAGTTTGGTGTGCACCATTTCTCATACATCTATCCATGTAGGTAGGTACACTAATTAAGTTGATTAGGGTTAGGGTTTGACCTTTCCAAATGGAGCTCTCCCTTGCATGAATTTAGATACGTTGTAACCCTAAGTATTTGTATTCTACAAAGGAGATGAAGTGTGCACCACTATGTCGCTTAGTATAACTGAGTTTTGAGTTATAATTATAACTTAGTATAATTATGTTAGAAAGGAAAGTGAATTCATGGCATGGAAAGGCATGCAAAGACAAGTGAAGGCAACAAAAGGCAAGCCAAGGCATGTGAAGGAAATACAAGGAAAGGCAAGGTAAGTGAAGGCAAGACAAGGCATGGTAAGTGAAGGCAAGGAATGGCAAGGCATGTCAAGTGAAGGCATATTTCCTAGATACTTAAGGTGCTAGCCAAGAGGAAGGCTACCTATAATAAAAAACCAAGAAAAAACAAACTTCTTAAGCTTAATGAAATAAATACACACTAAATGTAGCATAATTATCCACTTAGAGGGTTGAGAACACATCCTCTAGATCTTGTTAAGATTAGCATCAAGCATGAAGATATGGTTCAATTTTGGGAATTGTTGCTTTCAAATGCTTTTGTTAAAAATGAAATAGCATGGGCTATTAGAGGACTAAAGGTTAGAAGGAGTTATTTTATGACTTATCTTTTGTTTGTTGATGATGTCCTTTTGTTCTATGATGGATCCTTGATGGAAACCTCTAAATTAAGGGAGGCTCTATATTTGTATAATACAACCACTAGTAAGGAGATTGATATGTTCAAGTCTCAAATTTATTTTAATGTTATTGATAAGTCTCAAGAGAGCTTATTGCTTCAATAATTTCATTTTCCCTTGGTATGTAATTGTCTTGTGTGGAAAGTGGGTAATGGAGAGAGTGTAAGAATTGGGTAGACCCTTGGGTAGGTTATGGAAAATATTATTGGTTTCTAGATGACTTGATATAAAACTTGTAGGGAATTTTCATTAATACACTAGATAGTGTGGTGGATCACGTGTCATAAACATATGGCATCAAAGGTAGAGATTAGAAAAATTCACGGGATTTGCAAGAGAGAATGTATTACAATGGAAATGTTATGTGGAATTTTATCTCATATTCAGGTAAGGATTAGGGATGAGGAATATAGTTTGGTTTGATCCAAAAATTGAAGTGTTGAAATTGAGGGTTTGTGTTGAAACCATTTCCATTGTCCAATTTATGATTTCCATTTCCATTTTCTTAGAAATTTGAAGTATTAAAGAGTAAGATTTTGTGTGAATTTGTTGCCACAATCAAAATTGTGATTTAGCTAGGATCCTTAACAAAATTAACAACACAATCATCCAATATAGAAACCTACAAGATGGGGAGTGGGTTCAATGGGAGGGAACCCAATGAGACTTTAATATTTTACACCAACCCTAAAGTAGTGGATATATTCTAGTATTTAAACTGGCTAGAATACTTCAACAGACTGCAAGGTTATGATGATAGAGTGGCCATGGAATTTTCCTTGACTTTTTAACACATCATAAACTAGGAGTATATCAACTCAATAAGAGGTTTTGAAATCAAGGTTTAGGAACCCATGATTAGAAAATTCTTGGTGAAGCTACCCATGGGATTTCCTTCGGATAAGGAAGATAGGCAACCAACCTTAAATTCCATAAATTTGTTTTTCCTAAGTTATGAAGAAGTTGAAGAAAAAAAAAAGGAGAAAAGAGAGAAAGCTTGTATGGGCCATGGTATGAGGTGGCTTAACACCTCTTGAAGTACATCACATGTCAGGGTAGGATAAGTATTCTTTATTCCTACCAGTTTATATCCTTTCACCAATTGAGGAATTTTTGTTAAGAACCAAATATCAAAATAGCATAAAAAACATCAGAATAAGTACTCCATGCCTTGACAAAGAGAGAAATTCAGATAATAACCCTCTTCGAGGGGGAAACCTCCTTATACATTGCATGAATTCACTAATACTATATGACTCCAAATGAAAATGTCTCCTTGGTATATATAGGAGACTAGGAGGTACAATTAGAACTAATGGACCCAAGCTGACATAAATAAAATAACAATACTAATGTAATATGCCCCAATTAGGGGGTAATGTGCCAAAATTTAGGGCTTAACATGCCCCTTCCCTTTAGACAAGTGTTTTCCTCAACACTTCAGTAGTTTTGGATGCTTTTGTACAAAATACGCATCTCCCCATGTGGAATCTTTAGCAGGTACTTTCTTCCACTTAATGAGATACTCTGAAATTGATCTATTCCTCAGCTAGCAAATTCTTGTGTCAGTGATAGATTCAGTCTCCAATATTATTTTTCCTTCCTCTTCAAGTTCTGGAAATATAGTTTGAACTAAGATCTTGTCACGTATAACCTTCTTTAAGCATGAAACATGGAAAATTGGGTGTACTCGCGAAGATGCAGGAAGCTCGAATTTGTATGCCATAATACCAATATTTTGAAACACTTTATAAGGGCCATAGTACTTCGGAGATAATTTATTATCCTTCTTAGCTTGCTTGAGGGACATTTGTTTGTATGGTTGTATTCTTAAAAATACCCACTCCCCTACTTCAAAACTTGTTTCACAATGATGTTGATATGCTTTTTGTTTAATGAGATTTTGTGCCATGGCCAGGTTGTCCTTTAAGAGTTGGAGAACTTGTTGTTGATGCTCAATGTGATCTTCCACTGCTTGAACCTTAGATTTTTCCTTTAGAGAATAAGTTATGGACGGTGGGTGATATCCATAAAGTGCCATAAATGGTGTCATTTTTGTTGTAGTATGAAAGCAAGTGTTATACCACCATTCGGCCAACGGTAACCACTTGAACCATTGTGTTTGTTTATCAGAGACAAAGCAACAAATGTAGCCTTCCAGATATTTTTTTACTATATCATTCTGTCCATCAGATTGAGGATGATATGATGAGCTATGATCCAATTGAGTACCCAAACAAGAAAACAATTATGTCCAAAAATGTACAGTGAAGATGGGATCTCTATCACTTACAATAATATTTGGGCTTCCATGTAGCTTTTGAACTTTATCCATGAATGTGGTAGCCATTGTATTGGCTTTGAAAGGATGAAAGAGTGCACAAAAGTGTGAGTACTTGGTAAGTATATCAACAATCACCATGATGACACTTTTTCCTTCAGACTTCGGTAACCCTGTGATGAAATCCATGGAAACCTCCTCCCAATGCTGACTTGGAATGGATAATGCTTGTAAAATACCTGGGGTCTTAATTGTTTCCACCTTATTTTGTTGGAGAAACAAAAATTATGTCACAAACCTTTGAACATCAGTTTTAAGGCCATCCCAAAAAAATTCCTCTTGACCCTGTGATAGGTTTTCAAAAATATTGAGTGCCCTCTTACCAAAGAGGTGTGCAATTCATAAGTACCTTTTGTTTGATTTGGGATTTCTTACATAAATATAAGCAATATTTGTACCATAGTGAATAATTTTTCCATGTAAATGTATCAGATTCATGGAATCTTGCTGCAACCTTTGAATGAGATTCCACACTTCTTCATCATTCTTCCATTCATCCCTTGCTTATGTTATCCAATCAGGTTGGATGATAGAGATAGCACAAATAAATGCCTCAATATCTTCATCCTTTCTTCAAAGTGCATCTGCCACAACATTTTTCTTTCATTTTTGTAGATAATTTCAAAGTCATAACCCAACATCTTGGTCACCCATTTTTGTTGATATTCTACAGATAGTCTTTGTTCCAAGAAGTATTTAAGACTATCATGATATGTTTTTACCTTGAAGTGCCTACCTATTAGGTAAGGGTGTCATTGCTTCAATGCATGTAATATTTCCATCATTTCCTTCTCATAAATGGGTTTGTGTAAATCATTTCCCTTGAGTGTCCTACTTTCAAAAGAAAGGGGACTTCCTTCTTGCATTAGAACAGCACCAATGCCATTTCCCAAGGCATCGCATTCCACAATAAAGGTATTTTTGAAGTCTGGTGTGGTCAAGACAGGAGCTTTGCACATTTCCTCTTTAAGTTTTTCAAAAGCTTGAGTTGTCTTTAAAGTCCATGAAAATTCATCTTTCTTAGTTAATGCAGTTAAAGGTGTTGCTATTCTTCCATAGTTCCGAACAAACTTGCAGTAGTAACCTGTCAAACCCAAAAATCCTCTAAGATTCTTCAATGTTTTGGGAATCGTCTAGTCCATCATGGTTTTAATATTTTTACGGTCTACCTTGACACCTTCATGAGATACAATATGACCCAAATACTCTACCTCCTTCACCCCAAAAAAATATTTGGACGGTTTGGCATATAGATGTTTCTCCTTTAGTAGTTGTAGCACCCTATCAACATGTAACATGATCTTCCCAAGACTTGTTATAGATTATTATATCATCAAAAAATACTAACACAAATTTTTGAAGGAAGGGCCAGAAAATGGAATCCATCAACCCTTGGAATGTGGAAGGTGCATTCATAAGGCCAAAAGGCATGACCGAAAATTCATAATGGCCTTCATGAGTTATGAATGTTGTTTTTGGGATATCTTCTTCCTTCATTCTAATATTATGATACCATGAACAGAGATCCAACTTTGTGGAGTAGATTGCTCCATGTAGTTCATCTAACAATCCATCAATGACGAGAATGGGAAAATTATCTTTAATGGTTATCTTGTTGAGCTCTCTATAATCTAGACACATACGCCATGAGCCCTCTTTCTTGAGTACCATTACCACTGGTGCAAAGTAAGAAATTTGGCTAGGTCTAATAATGACAACCTCTAACATTTCTTCAACCATATGCTCAATTTCACTCTTTTGGGAATAAGGGTATCTATAAGGCCTGATGTTAGGCGGAACACTCCCATGAATTAAGTGAATAGAATGATCATGATCGTGAGTGGGTGGAATACCTTTGGGAATATCTTAAAATACTTTGGAATTCTTATCAATGATCCCTTGGAGATCTAGGGGAATAGATGGCATAGATTTTTTAACATCTAGTGAGCATAGTTGTACAATTACACCATAATGCCCCTTTTTCAATAATTTTGTCATGCCATTAGAGGTTAACACCTTACTGGGTTTCTATGTGATATCCCTTAACTCAAATTCATTTCCTTCAATTGAAAATTTCTTGAAAATTAAAATCCATTGTTCCCAATGATTGTAACGATGGGACCCCTAGTACGACATCAGCACCACCCATGGGTATAGCAATAATTGGACTATTCATTACATATTCCCCCATAGTAATATTGATCTTATGGAATTTTCTTGAGCAATTGATAGTTCCTCCATTTGCAATCATTACTTGAAACTACGTCGTTGGACATATAAAGAAATTGAGAGCTTTGACTAATTTACAGTGAATGAAATTATGAGTAATACCAGAATCAATTATCACTATTACCTTTTAATTTTTGATACATCATTCTACCTTGAGGGTTTGAGGAGTGCTAATTTCATCCAATTCATGAAATGACATGGTGGGATTCATCTCTTCAGAAGATATCTCTTCAAAAGAGATCTCTTCTACATCTTCATCTTCAGATAGTTCTTGTCCTTGTTCTTGTTCTTCTTCCTATTCACAATCTATGTAGAATAATTACTTCTCACCACACTTATGTCCCTTACTGTACTTGATGTCGCAATTAAAGCATAAACCTTTTTCTTTTCTTTCCTCCAATTGATGAGGTGTCAACCTTGTAGGTTGAGGTGGTTTAGAAGAAGGAAAATTATTCTCTTGATAGACATTAAGGTTGGTCCTTGTAGAAGCCATAGACATATTTTTACTTTCAACATTTCTCGCCACCCTGAATGCATTCTCCAATGATTTGGGTTTCCAAAGGCAAACCTCATGTTGAATTTTATCCTTTAAAGTTCCTATGAATACATCAATCATGTGCTCATTTGGAATATATGTTCCCTTTGTATTCAATCTTTGGAAGTTCTCAATGTGCTTCGCAACTTAACCCTTTTGCTTGAGATTTATCAATTGGTTGAAGAAGGTATTTCTTCTTATATCCTCATAGTGTTCTATCATTTATTCCATGAAAATTGTCCCAAGTGACAAGTGATTTGCAAGAACAAATCCATCAATACCACACAAACTTATTAGGTTCTGAATATAAGGATGCAATTTGTACCTTTTGTGTGTGGGGCACATCATGTAGATAAAAGAATTTATCCATCTGGAGTATCCATTTGATTGGATCCTTGCCATCAAAATTCCTCATATCGATCTTAGGAAATTGGTTGGTCTTCAAACCAAAGCTAGAGTTTATCCAGACTTGATTCATATTCCTTGTGTCCTCATCATGAATTTCATGGGATACATTGTCACTTTTAGGTGGCCTCTCTATCATCAACTTTTTCAACCCTTCCATGATCTCCCCTTTTAATCCATCTATCTTAGTATCCATCATCGCTTCCATCTTAGCTTCAATTGTATCCATCATCTTTTGTAGTTCATCTTTTATTACTGCCTTCTTTTGTAAATCATCTATGTCCCTACGCATTTCTTCACCATCATCAAGACTCCAAGTAGGACTGACTGAGGGCTTATTTGGTGTATAATTTCCCTTTTTTGTTGGAATGTTGGCAAAGTATCACTGCAAGGTAGGAATTTCTAATTGGCTTAGGCAGAGGTCCTTACAAAAAATGGAGTGTCGGGTGTTATAGCTCTCTGATATACGTATGGGGTCTAAAAATAGTACTCATCCCAATATATTAGGGAACTAACTAAGGAGGATTGACCATGCCCTTATCTGTATTATCTGACTACCAAGGTACTAGAGAGTGATCTCCCTGAGTATTTTTCTTGGTGTACTATAGCAACAAGACGGCCAAATGGTTTACTCGGTTGGTCTTGGGATTCTAGAGGGTCTCCCGATATATTCTAGGTACGTGGGAGCTCAAATATATAGTATTATTGTCTAATTCACAATTGTTCGAAAGGGGCCTTCCAATATACTCTAGGTACGTGGAAGAACCACACTATCATGGGTTGTAGCGTTGACAAGTAACGACAACTCTTACATTTAGAGACGTTGGAATACGTCTATACCTAAAAATCCATAAGATTATCCAAAAATTATGTGATACTCCTTTTATCAAACTTTATTCCACTTTTTTGAATCACCCCAATTGGATCTTCTGGTCAAAAGATATGCAAATTTCAAAAAAAAAGAAAAATGCACCTTTTAAAACCCTGATTTGGAGACTATTCTACTAGCCGACCTTTCTTCTGTTGTAGCTCTAAAATTTAGGCCCTTTTGAGTCTAATGTTTTGGCCTGAGGTATCCTAATGTGTCTTATTTCCAACCCTATAGGTTAGACCAATATTGGATTCTCCAAGATAATTTTATGATAACTTTCCCAAGATGTGCTAATTTTTCCCTTTTAGGAGAGAAAAATTGTATGGCATGTCGTGTGTCACTGTATTCACTTAAGAAATTGAAATTTGTACTAGTACATATTTGATCTGTAACCTAACCAATGGAACAGGTCTCACTCAATTTGGAGTTATGTAGCTTCAGATATAACAGTTTTCCCAAGAACACATGTTTTAGACTGAAATATGAACTAGCCAAAAACCCTAATTTCCTCAAAGAGTAACTTTATTAGTACAGTGAATAAAGGGATGAAATTTTCACACACGATATTTCCCTATTCTTCATTCATGATGTAAAAAATTTAGAACCTGAAACCAACCCGAAAAAAATTGGGAGCGAAAATTCCAAGAAGACTTGTTTTAGACTAGTTTCAGGACTAGTCAAAAACCCTAACTTGAATAGAATGTATATCCAAAACTGTAACAAAAAAAAATATGAAATTTGGACCCAAGTTATCTCTATATGTCTCCTCTACAACATACAAATTCCAGATTCTGAAACCTTCCAGAAAAAAATTTGTAGCGAAAAATTCCAAGACTTGTTTTGAAGAAGCCAACCCTGAGGATTGTCTAGCTCTTATACCAAATGTTAAGAACCAAATATCAAAATAGCATAAAAAACCTCAGAATAAGTACTCCACACATTTACAAAGAGATAAATTCAAATAATAATCCTCTTCAAGGGGGGAACCTCCTTATACATTACATGAATTCACAAATACCAGATGATTCCAAATGAAAATGTTTCATTGGTATATATAAGAGACTAGGAGGTACAATTACAACTAATGGACCTTGTTATAGCACAATTTTTACTTTCCCAAAATACAAAGTCAAGTGAACAATAAATTGGTGTAACATGAGGTTGTCCTATCATTTTCACCTAAATAAGACACCTCTTTCTCTTTAGGGGTTAAATCCCAGGGGAGACGTCCTCGGTGACCCGGGGGTTTGGGAAGGAAAAGGTAATAGTATCAAGGAATTTTCTTCCCCTCTCACAAGTCACACTGATCAGAAAGTACCAAAGGTTTAATGAGATGAAGAAAATATTTCCTTAATTGTAACTTCCCAGAACAAGACAACAAGAAAACACTATTTGCAAGTAACAATTGATATCAGTGCTTCATAAAACCTTGGACTTTCAATAAAACTAATGAGTTGATATACAAGATGAAGAAAACAGAAATTTGTAACAGAAATGTATATATAATGATAGCTTCACAATTGTGACTTAAACAAGCTTCGAAAATGACCCAAAATGGTAACCTAGAATTAGCAATGTGCTAGCACTTGTCAAAAGCTAAGTAGGCAATGTAAAATCAACTTTAACACTTTCTTTTAAGAGCTTTTGTTGTTGTAATATATGGTTGTATATTACTTTTGTAACAGAAGCAAGAATGTCAGTAAGTTAGTCTAATATAAGGTTAGTAATGGTTAGCAAAGAGCTTGAGGTAGATGGTTTGAGGGTTGTTTTCATCAATCAATCAAATTTAAGGTATAAACCAGTGTCTTTAGGGTTAATGGAGTCACTTTTTACAGCAGCAATATTGAAGGAAACAAATGAAAATATGTGAAATAAATACAAGAGGGTGGATGGTTGAGGTTTTGGTAACCCAAGGCCTCAATCATAAAACCCTACAAGGAAAACGGCTACTAGGAAGTAGGTAACCCTAGGCCCTAGTGGTTTTCCTTCTTCTTTAGCTCAAGATTGAGATAAATAAAATCTTGATGAAGCAATGGCGTTAAGGTGCTACAAAGGTAGGGCTCTAGCACATGCTTCAATGGATATAATGTCTTCTAGCAACATCAAGTAGGTGGATAGCTATTGAGATAAGGACAATAACATGTGCTTATTCTCCTAGGGTTTTACACTAGCATTTTCATAATATTAGTAAATGAAAAGTAAAAGATACCATAACCATTCAAAGAAAGAAGAATTGCAGATTTTCACTTACATTCACCAAGAATAATCTAGCATCATGCCCTAGTTGAAGACTTTCCACCATGAAAATTCCAAAAATCACCAAAAGAAACCTCCTCCAAGAGTTGTGCACCACTTAATTTCAGCCAATAAGCCTTAAAGAGGCCGAATTTCAGACCTCACACTTGTGTGAGTGAAAGATGATAAAAAAATACAAGGGATTATTCCCTTATTTATACAATTCCAATGACCTTTAATTACAAATTAGGTCAAAAAAGACCGACATGGCCAATTACATCAAAAATACAGTTTTTTCCATAAAATTGACAAATTAAACCCTAAAATGTGAAAAAAGGGTGACGTCATACCTTTCTAGGGTGACATTGGGCCTCCTAAGTGAGATGTTGACCTCCAGGAGAAAAATGTTAGGCCTTCCAAGGCCTTTGGATCATGCCACACGTGCCACTTGGCACACAACTACCTCTATCATGTCCTTCTGATGCTAGGTGATGTCAAGGGTCATAAGGGTGACATCATGGGCCTCCCAAGGAAAACATTCAGGGGGAGAGTAAAGACCCCCCTAAGTATAGTCCTTCCAAAGTGTCTCTATTGGAACATCCTACTCTCTATTCGGTGCAAGCCTCTAGTATATGTCTACCCCTGGTTGGGGTTTCAGCATCCATCTGGTGGGATTTTATCCCTATGGAGGTCCAAGCTAATCATCTCCCCATATGTACCTGTCTGTCAGGCATAGTCCTACAACAACAAAAAGTACACCCTCTGTGGGCTCATAAGTCACAGGGATTATAGAAATGTCAATCACATCTAATAATCAAGTTACCCAAAGATGTGCATAAAACCCCCCTTTTCCCAGACAAGTGCTCAAAGACGTTATGTTATTCTACAAGATAGGTTTGGATAGGGTTCCAAGACGTCCTATTGGGATAATTCTCCTTAGGTGTGGGGTGTTTCCAGGTGAATACCAATCTAGGTCATGTAAGTGCATGAGATGGTATGGGGGATGTTTGGGCTAGGGGTGCAGTGATGACAGGGAAATGTAGGTATTACATGTGGGTGTCTCTGAAGAGTGTGAGATGCACCTTGTCATGGATGAAATTGTTTCCTATCCCATTCAATGCCTTTTTACTTTTATCTTATTGTTTTTTTCTTTCAAGAGAATATTTGGGGGACACTGCCCTGGCGTGGTGACTAGTGGTGACATTGTTACCCACAAGCATTTCATGAATATAAGAAGGTTGGCTCGTGATGAGACCCCCTTACTATTATCTATGATACCAAGAGCCACTACTCTGGCTTGGTGAACAGATGAATAGTTGTGTCATACTGCTACATTCCCATGGACCTAATAGGTTGGCTCATGATGAGACCCCCCATACACCAACTAGGTCTTGAGTTTTATCTTTTTTATGGGTCCCTTATTTTCTTGCTAAGAAGCCTTTTATTTATTTCTCAGGGATCCTTGGGCAAAGAAGCTCAAGGTTTTATATTTGGCTTTTAACTTTTTCCAGTTACTTTTACCCTCTAGGCCTTTAGCCCCTTCTTCCCACAAGGCAAGGAACAACCCTTACTAGCTTGGAAAACCCAATGCCCAAACCAATGTAGGGGATAGATGAGAGGGAAGATGATGAAAAGTGATAAGTATGGAAGGAATGGACGATGACCTTTCATAAACCCACCCAATGGAAACTCACTCCTAAGGGAACCAACTTGCTAGGGAATTTTTTCATCCCCCTAGGTATGTACAAGTCAAAAGSAATAATGTCCAAGCAAGCGTCATGAAGCAAAAGAGAATTAAATGCACATATTCAAATTCTTTGAGAATCAGAGTGACACATACCAAGATACCCGAACTCATTACCTCATGGAGCAAGACCCATTGCTACTTCAGAACCAAGCCGATGGGATGGATGTTGCTACTTCTAACAGAATGGAGGTGTTGAAGAATAAGGATGGTCCCTATAGGACTAGGCTCAAGTCAATATGGTTCTCGGTACTCCATGTCTAGGACCTATGGACCTTGAGACATAATCTCCTTAGTTATCCCTAGGATAGGGGATAACAGACCCAAGCCGACATAAATAAAATAACCATATTAATGTAATATGCCTCAATTAAGGGGTAATGTTCCACAATTTAGGGCTTAAAAAATTTATCCACGAAAGGCTTGAGGAAAACATCAACATCCCATACTTCCTATTGCAAGCTCTGAGGTAAATGAGAACCAAGGTCAAGAAAGGAAAGGAAGAGGAATTATTCCACCACGCTCTAATAAAATTAATAATATTTGATGCCTTAACAAGGTAGCCAACAAGGATTTCCTAAGATTATTTTGTCAGCACGACTAGGGAAGACTTTAGATCCATACAATGTGCAGCCAAAGAGCGTAGTCATGAAATGGACCCTGGGAGTGAAAATAAATCTAGAAAGGTTGAAACCATCAGGATAAGGAAGTAACATAAAAGAGTATAGGTGGAAGAAGAGTACCAGATGTGGAAGAAACACTAATCAAAATGTGGACCCCTGATAATAATCCCCTAAAAGTCAAATACCATATTCATTCTACATAAATAAGGGAGAAAACCTTTGAATGAAGGGCTAGGAAAATATCCCATATAGATAAGAATATAGTAATTACTCCTCTCTCCACCACACTTGTAAATTTGGAAGAGGACCCTCACCATATTAATGACCTAATTGAGGTACAATAATAAACAAAACAAGAATATTCCAAGAGGGATAAAACAAATCTATAGTAGAAATTCCATGGCTATCTGCATTATGAACCTCCTCCAAGTAAAACACATGTTTCTTTGTGAATTGATTCATATTTCTCACTGCTAGACTATAATTAGCATATATAATAGAAATAACCTTGAAACTTTGACATAAATGAAATTAATGCTTATGATAAAAGTACATGGGATCCATAACATAGTATTCCAACTCTATATGCATTACACATGAACTAAGGGTGGGTTAAATAGTACAAAAATTAATCCCAATGTTGGATATATTGTTTGACTTGTCAAATGCAATATAATATTTAATTTAAACTTGGAAGTCTAAGAGAAAGTTTTATATATATATATATATATATATATATATATATATATATATATATATATATATATATATATATATATATATATATATATATTCCTTTATTTAAAATTTTAAGGCTTACTTATATATTCAACTCCATGTATGGATTGTCCAGAGAGTATCTCACTAACCAAGATTTGATAGATTGTACAATTAACCAATATATGTTATATTCTACTACTAGTCACATGCTAACAAATTCTCCTACCAACCAATGTTTGGCAGGTTATCCTACAAATATTAATGTATTATGGATTGGATTTCATGACAAAAACTATGTTATTAAAGGGATGATTACAAAATTTACCATTCCCAACATTGATTTCTATCAAACAAATATAAAGAGGGCATATGGTTTTCAAATTTCATATGAGCCAATTTTAGAAATTCAACAAAGACACAATCAATATGCTACAATATTTCTACCCAGGGTGAATTCTTAATACTGAAAGAGGAAGACATGATAAACCAATAGATGGAAAGGTTATGGGATGAAGGAAAACAAGATCAGGTATCAAGACTATAAGGCCTCGATATAGATGCCAATGAGATATCATCATATTACTCATTGCATGTGGTAGTTGTGAATCCCAACAATGAAAAGCAAGAAGAAAAAGAGAGCATCACTACTATATAGTAGGGAATTATGATAGCACGGATGTGACACATCTACCTAGGTTGCATATGCACCTACTTGCCTTAGCTATTGTTTATGAATTCTTAAAAACACTTGGTGTACATTCTATATAGGCAATAAATGGTGTCACATAGATATAAAACTAAACATTGTGACTATGTTTGTTTTATTTTTAGGACTTATATTACATTGAAGAATGCCAATGCTTCATAAGGGTGAAAATTTCCCCGCACAACGAAAGGACGAAGGCATCTTAAGGAAAGTAAATGATGTGTCAACTATTTTGAAGGATGAATATCTACTCATCCAAGAATGGTCTGTTTGTCTGGATCTGAACTATGTTTAGTGATTAGTGATTAGTATGTTTCTCCAGATCAGAGATTGTAATTAGTGCTTGGGAAAAACATAGTTTATGTTTGACACTGATTTAGGCTCCACTATACTAAGTGATGATAGATTAGATTACCTATTTTTGGCACATATAGTGTAGAAAATATACTGATTATGAATCTCGGTTGATTAATTTATGATTGGTTATATATTATACATATAATTGCACCAACACACAAAAATCCTTTCATGATCAATACAAAGAGGAATATTAAAAGGTGAGGACTTCAATAATACATTTCAATAGATACAAGGACAAGTTCATGAAGAAAAAGGACACAACAAGGCTAACTACACTCTCCAAGATAGATTGCACTGCAAGCTAGATAATCTATGTGTGATTGACATTGGGGAGGAATGTTGTAACTGTCCCTGAGATTGGACAAGTTGACAAATTGATGGAGAGATCCTTGTTGTGGACATCTCGACATAATGAGATGAGTTTTCTTAATAAACTCTCACATTGTTAAAGGTTAGACCATGACCTGAGATATGACTTAGAGTGATTTCCTAAGGTATTATCTACCCCTCACTGTGAAAGACATGTCCAAGATGGTATGGGTGCACACATACCACAACTCTAGTAGGTTGGATAACATGCATGTGATGAGGCTAGTTGAGTAGCCATATGATGGTCATCCTAGATTATAGTGATGTTATAACACCCAAATGATGATATGGTGGTCCTCTGGATGGAGTGATGTTATAACACCATCGAGTAGGTTGGCTAAAATGCATGTGATTAGGCCAGTTGAGTAGCCATAGGATGGTCATCCTGGATTGGAGTGATGATATAACACTGAGATGATGATATGGTGGTCCTCTGGATGGAGTGATTTTATGACACCACGGTCCTCCTGACTGGAGTCGACGATAGGTGGTCCTCCTATATCGGAGTGACGTTATAACACCCAAATGATTATATGGTGGTCCTCCAAATGGAGTGATGTTATAACATGATGGTCCTCCTTATTGGAATTGATGATAGGTGGTCCTCCTGGATTGGAGTGGTGTTATAACACCTAGATAATGATATGGTGGTCCTTTGGATGGAGTGATGTTATAACACGATGGTCCTCTAAAGTAGAGTTGATGATAGGTGGTCCTATGGATTGACATAATGTTATAACACCTAGATAACTATATGGTGGTCCTCCTGGATTGGAGTGATGATATAACACCAGAGATGATGATAAGGTAGTCCTCCTAGATTAGAGTGATGTTATAACATCTAGACAATTATCAGGTGGTCCTACTGGAATGGAGTGATGGGATAACACCTAAGTAATCATGGGATAATCCTCTTTGTGGAGTGGACGTGATGCCTTGAAGTGTAGGTCAAGGCAAACCTTTCCTATGATGTAAGAAGTCAAGTAAAAGTTATAAACTTGTGAGGAAAATCCCAAGTTGGATGTTGGTTATGTGAAGTGAAATTTGGCCATAATGTAAATTCATGTATGAGTCATGTTGGATGTCTATATATGTATGATCTCCTTCAGTGATTATGACATATTTATCTTTCTCTTGCGCACTTGGTTTTGCTCTACAGTTGTCTGGGGAATTTCACTACAATTGTTCTTGTTCCTTCTAGGGTTTGTTATGTCTTTTTCATGCTCATTGGAGAATCTCTATGACATGTGTCTTGTCCTTTTAGGCTCGCTATGACTTGTGTCTTGTCCTTGGAGGTTTTCTATGGCTTGTGTCTTGTCCTTGGAGGCTCTCTATGACTTGTGTCTTGTTCTTGTAGGCTCTCTATACTTGTGTCTTGTCATTGGTGACTCGCTATACTCTTTCCTTGCACTCTAGAGGTACTCTTGTTGGACCTCGACCAAGTTTTGGATAACCTTGGTCGTGTTTGACCATTTTTTGGACTTCAACAGACTGGTCGAAGACGAAGCACCAGGCGAAGTGGAGATCGCAGGATCTCGCCCCCTTTTGTGGGATTTTTGGGTTTAGGGTTTATGTAACGGGTATGGGATGTCAAACCATGGGTATTACCCATGTTTAGGCCCCTTTTGTAATGTATAAATAGATATCTAGGTGATGTAAGAAAGAGAGGCCTAGTAGAATCAGCTTAGATCAGAGCTAGAAGCTTTGTGCATACTATGTGTTAGGACTTGCAAAGCTAAGTGCAAAGGATTGTAAGAAGCTTGTGTGCAGGCTGTGTAAGAAGGCTTTGTGTTGTGACCTAAAACGGGGAAGGAGGATATGGTGAGGTGCACGCAGATCTCCTATCCTATGCGAAGTTGGTATTGTGGCTATGTGCATCGAAAGAATATAATAAAGAAAAGAAGAGTTGGTGGACGTAGCCCCACGCTGGGGGTGAACCACGTATATCTTGTGTTATGGTGCTTTGTGCTATATTGTTCATGTGGTTGCATATTTATTTTCTTAGTGCTCAGTCTGGATGAATTTTTAATGCTTAGTGATAGGAATGAATGCTAGATCTGAACTATTTCTATATGTTAAGTACTTAGTGTGCTAGATCTTTTTGAATACTGCGTTTTTCTGTAACTAAGGTTTTACCTGCAATGTGAATAAGGGTTAAAGACTAATGAATGTTAACTACTAAGTGATATGTTAAAGCATTGTGATCATAGATCTGTGTCCCAGCTAGGTTGTAGACACTTGAGTCCTGCAACCTCCTTGCCTCTATGTTGGGTGAGACTTCATCTGATTCGCAGGTGTTGTTGAAAGGGCCGGTAGTTAGGGTTTTATTGGTGAATTGTTGAAGAATTGAACCATGGGTCTACCCCTGTTCTAACAAATGGTTCTGTTGTCGAGACCAAAACTATGATTGTTGGGAACTGAAGAAAAGAGAAAGCTTTGTGCGTAGATCTGTTGCCCTAGTGTGCAGTACTCTACTCAACTTGTGAAGTTTTGTGCTAAGAAGAGAAGTGTGATCTGAAGAAAAGAGGTAAGATCTTAAATATTTGTGCTCTGATAAAGGTAAGCTAAGTGGAATTTTTTTCTTCGAAAAGATGGATCTAGGTATGTTTGATAGATTTTGTCCTAGTCTGAAAACTAGGGCACAACTTGAAGAAAGAAGATACAATATGAATAGATCTGATAGAAATAGTGAAATATGTGTTATTCCTATGCATAGAAATAATTTTTGGACTAACAAGTGGATGTAGAATCCTAGAAAGAATTTTTTGCAAGTCTCCCAGTGCGCAGTACAAAAAAGGTTGGGGATCGTTTAAGAGAAAGAGAGGATTGACATTATGTTATAATTGCAGAAGACTGGGACATCTTGCTAAGAAATTCCCTGGTAGAAGTCCTATTTTCCTTTGTTGTAAAGCTATTGGACATGAATTTTTGGATTGTCCTAGAATGATTGCTAAAGTTGAGAAGATGAATATGATACAAGAAACCCGTGAGGAAGGTCCAGAGACTAAGAATATGCTAAAGAACCAGAGGTTATATTATTGCAGATGAAAGAAACATTGAATGATCACAGAGACATCAGTTTATCAGAGATTTTAAAAGAGAAAGAGTGCATAGAAACAATAATAGGAGACTTCGACATAGACTGTGTATTGGATGCAGAAACACAAGTGAACATTATGACAGAAAGTACTTGGGATATCTTAGGAAATCCTGCTATGATTCCTTCATTAGGAGGAATAGGATTGTTTAAAGGAAAGTTGATAACCCTATGTGGAATACTTGCCCATGTACCTATGAGTGCTCATGGAACATCGACAAAAGAAGAATTCAAGGTCATTAAGTTTGTTGAGAACAACGCTCCCTTTGACCTCTTTTTAGGAAAGACTTGGATCAAGAGAGATCAGATCCAAAGGAGAAAAGAAGAGGAAGCTATAGAACGGAAAAAACAAGAATTAAGGGATTTCATGGCTAAGAGAATAGCATGCTTAATAAAATAAAAAGAGGACACGTTGAAGCAACTGAGGGACAAAGACTTAGATGTCAAAGTTGAAAGAACACAAGAAGGCTTAAAGAACCTATCCATGCAAGAGAGCAGAGCACCTACCTCAGAAGCAGTAAGAGAAGAACTAGTATCCTCAAACCTTGTGAAAGATCCTCAACAGTGCGAAGTTACTATGCTAAGAAAAGATAATAACAATAATGAAAAGAGGAATCCAGAGACGCAGATCACGAGAAAGAAAGCTAGAAAGCTTAGTAAGAAGAAATAAAAGCTAGAAAAATTGCAGGAGGTTCCAGAGAGGACTTTGTAGAAGGGAGGTTTGCAGAACTTGAACCTCGTCGGAATAGCAGAACAACACCAACTGGCACTTCGCCATGGAGAAGAATTATGACCATTGGATGCGTCCCGACCATTAGAACGATGCTCCAGAATGGCTAGAAACATAGTTATTTCCGGAACATTTGCCATTGGACCATTGGGACAGTGCCATAACGGATGGAATCGCATTGATTGAGGCATTCCTGSCCGTTGGAGGAATCCATTACGATGTTATCTATTTAACCCATCGACTATCTTACCATGGACACTTTTTCCAATTGTGATTATCTGAGCCCACAGAGAACTAATTGCTTTCACGCAGTGCTTATTGTAATCTTGCCATCCATTCTGCTACCTTGATTGTTTGTTCACCGACCCAAGATATCTAATCTCTAGCGTGTATGTTGAGTGACCTTAGCGTAGTAGAGAAATTCGTTGAATAAATCCTCATAGACGTCATGGCTGAGAAGGTCCTGTCTGTAGGAGTACAACACTCGTCGATGAGAGGAGTGCAAGCATCCCCATCGACTGCATGTCAATCTAGACCCTCTTGAACTATGAAAGAGAAGAGAAGCAAGCATCGTGATGACTTTCCAAACTTGAATCTCATCCCATCAATCCTACCCGACTATATCCTGCCTCTAGCTGGCGCAGTTAGTCATGATAGCGTCCCAAGGGACTTTAACTTTACACTGATTATTGCATACCTCCCGAAGGGGATACACGCAGTTGGACTGCAGTTAGGAAAGATTATGACGCTAAATATTAGTGACTTCATCTTAGGAGACCATAATAACTATGGCATGCTCGCACCTCACAAGTACTTGACCAAAAAAATGGGGAAGAAGTCGAAGATAATCGACCAGCCATGGACCATGGACATCGCAAGATCAACCATCCTCAATGTGATGAAGATACCACACTTCGGCAGACATCAGGAGGTTAACGCATGCGTTAAACTCCTCCTATCATGCTACCATGGTGTTTACCTATGTTTGGATCAGTGCATCACCGTATATCCGATGTTGATCCATCGAATCACCGAATTAAGCATGCAATTAGGACCCGATCCTCAGGATTTTTACCCAAGGAAGGTTGCAGATCACGCCCTGGCGCAGAGAATAAAAGAAACCTACGGTGATGTGGAGAAAGGGAAGAAGGTTTACAAGGTAGCCTCCATCCAAAATGGCACAGTTCACCTAGCCTTCCAGTTGATCGTTGGTATGCTCATCAGGAAGAACAGACCAACACAGCTCACAGGGTTCATCATCGACCTAGAAGGGAAATGCATCGAAGGGATTCAAATGAACTGGGTGAGCTACCTTGTCAACTAGTTGGAGAAAAATTGTCATGAAGCTCAGGATCAGGGCTATGAGTTCCATTTTAGTTGGTTATTGATTCTCATTGCCTTCATTGCTTGGGAGATGCTAGAAGGAGCGACCTTCCCTGAAATTGAGTCATCAAAACCACTAGCTACAAAGTTCACTACGCTATGGTATTCGAGCGACATGGAGAAACAATGGCATTCAAACGCGTTGTTCCACACCTATTATCTACAGCTGAAGAGGGCCATTGAATCATTGCCTCGCATGACGTCGAACACTCTACACAGGTTCAGGCCACTTGCAAAGTCCCGCGTAGAGAGGCACTTCATCTATATTACTGCGCGTGGAGACAAACACAAGGAAGAGCTTTAGTCCTATTACAAACTTACGGAGGAGGAAAAGGAAGAAATAACCAAGGAATGGCCTATATATTTCCTTGTACTAGTTGACCAGATAGAATTCTCCGACCCCGACCTCATCGGAATCCTGATGGTCACTCGCGAAGAATATGATGCACCTAGTAGAAACAGGAAGAAAAAGAAGGAAGAGGTACTAGAATTGAGTAGTGCATCAAAGGAAACTACACCAGACTCGCCTAAAGGAGGAGGAGGTGACGAAGGGGAAGAAAACAAACAGGAACATGGAGAAGTGACACCGCCTAAGGATCCCATCACAGAGGCTGAGACATCCAAGAAAAGAAAGGGTTCCCTGAAGAAACCTTCATCGTAAAAGAAGTCAAAAGACAATTAACCTCCATTTCAGACTGTCCTCATGGTAGATGATATTGACCTCATCATCGCCATTGTATCTGATACCTCAGAAGACATTTTGCAGTGAAGTGAAGCTAATTAGGAGAAAATGTTTGACAGGATCGAGGTGGAGCTTAAAGGGGTACAACAAGATTTTTATTCAAGCCACGCAATGTCTTCTACATCATTTTTAGCAGGGGACATAGAAGTAGGAGATGATCCTACCCAGCTACATAGATTAGCATAATCGACCGAGCCTCACCTTCGTCGGGTTCAGGAGGAAAAGGAGAAGGCCACAGAGGCATTAAATCAAGCAAAAGAATAATCCCTAGAGCAACGCCAGGTTGCGTAGCAAGAGAAATATGACCTCCAGCCGAAGTTTGCAGAGGATAAAGCACAGATCCAAAAATAAAAAGAACAGTTGCTCACAAAGTAGATGGGAGTCAAGGAGGTAGTCACCAAAGCACTTCACTCTGTGTCAGGCCTCGCACAGATAGAAGAAGACACAGTGGAGAGTCAAGTGGAGAATCTCACTGAAGCTATTCAATATCTTCAAGAAAGAGTGTCAGAATTGGAACTACAAGCCGTGCCAAGCACTCTGCGAGAAGTGTAAGATCAGAGGGAAGAAATTTCTTGGAGTGCAGTAGAAAGAATCAAGGAATTGGCCTTGGAATGAAAGAAATTAAGCAATCAAAGTGCATAGACCTATGAGCGCCTTAAAAAAGACCCAGAACTAAGTACATTGGAGTCACAGCTCTAGGAGGAAAAGAAACAAGCAGCGACAATACAAGCACAGTTGAAGCCATTCTCAGCAGTCGAGAGGATGAAAAGGTCCCAGGAATAGTGCACCATTTAGAAACAGGTCCATGCCATCCAGAGTAAAGTCATGGAAGTGACCCAGAGGCTACAACCAGTGAAGGATTAAGCCTGCACACTTTTTTAGGATATTGAGGGACAAGGTGCACAGCTAGAACAAGTAGTCACCATGGTGGAACAACAATTGGAAGGACCAGTGACAGAGAAATTTATTCAGGAGTTCACCGAGAAGGAGGCTCTAGCGAAGCAGCAAGTCGAAGCATCTTGATCCAAGCTCGAGGCCTTCGAAGAAGAGTTTCCCAGATCAGAGTGACTCGGGATGAGTCACAGGTGAGTGTTGGGGGCATGTTGGTCCTCAACCAAGTTTTGGAGAACCTTGGTCGTTTTTGACCATTTTTGGGACTTCGACAGGCTGGTCGAAGACGAAGTGCCAAGCGAAGCGGAGATCACAGGATCTCGCCCCCTTTTGTGGGATTTTTGGGTTTAGGGTTTATGTAATGGGTATAGGATGTAAGAAATATATCTAGGCAATGTAAGAAAGAGAGGCCTAGTAGAATCGGCTTAGTGCGGAGCTATAAGTTGTGTGCATACTATGTGTTAAGACTTGCAGAGCTAAGTGCAAGTGATTGTAAGTAGCTTGTGTGCAGGTTGTGTAAGAAGGCTTTGTGTTGTGACCTAACTTGGGGAAGAAGGATCTGGTGAGGTGCGTGCAGATCTCTTGTCCTATGCAGAGTTGGTATTGTGGCTTTGTGCATCGAAAGAAGACAATAAAGAGAAGAAGAGTTGGTGGACGTAGCCCCACGTTGAGGGTGAACCACATATATCCTTTGTTATGGTGTTTTGTGCTATATTGTTCATGTGGTTTTGTATTTATTTTCTTAGTGCTTAGTCTGGATGAATGTTTAATGCTTAGTGATAGGAATGAATGCTAGATCTTATCTATTTCTATATGCTAAGTGCTTGGATGTGCTAGATCTTGTCGAATACTGTGTTGTTCTGTAACTATGGTTTTACCTATGATGTGAATAAGGGTTAAAGACTATCAAATGTTAACTTCTAAGTGCTCTGTTAAAGAATTGTGATCATAGATCTGTTCCCAGCTAGGTTGTAGACACTTGAGTCCTACAACCCCCCCTGCCTCTACCTTGGGTGAGACTTCATCTGCTTCGCAGGTGTTGCCGAAAGGGTTAGTAGTTAGGGTTTTGTTGGTGCGTTTTTGAAGCATTGAACCCTGGTTCTTCCCCTGTGCCAACAACTCTCTATGCTTTTTCAAGCTACAACAGAGATCTGGTTTGTTTTCTACAGGTTATGTATTACATGGCCTTGCATATCTCCTTTGGCCTATGGTTTTTGGAAAAGGACTTGATAAAGCCATGATTGGATATTGATTTATAAGGACTTGATCATAGTGAAAGGTTGGTGATTTATAAGGGTGTTATGACTGATGAGAACACAAAAGAACTCAAGTTACACATAAATAAACAACTCAACATAAGAAATGAAAATTGACATATTAACATAACAATATCCAACTAAGTTATTAAAAGTCAACTAATGATACCTTATTCTCCATCTAGATAACAAAATTGGACCACTTTTTGTCTTGTATCATCTCAAATTCTAATTGTGGTGGATAATGGCCATATTGTTGCTCCTTTCAAAACATGGCAGATGGACTAGTTAAAGTAATTAATATAATTTCATTTTCTTTTTGTACAAAGTTAAAAAAAAATATAGCATTTTAGATATTAAATATACTTACAAATTTGTATATTAAGGCTTCTAAACTTGTTTGGCCACTGTGATGTCTGGCACGAAATTTGGAAAGAATTGAGTTGAGAAAAAGGTACAAATATTATCCTTATTACTATGGTTTGTGATATATTCCTTGTTGACTTTTCAATTAATTTGAAGTAATTAGGCAAGAAAATGGTTAAAAAGTCTTTTAGAAATATTATTGAATGATATTAGATATTTCCTGAATTTTGGTTTGAATTGCTTTGATTTTATGTAGAAAATGAACAATTGATGTTAGCTAAGAGGATCATGAAGATGCACAGGCCAATGAAGACCGAAGGAATCAAGCATAAAACGGTTTAAAGGAAGATTGACTCGTTATCTTGTAATCTTTATAAATAGTAAAAGCAATCATGAGAATCTCTCGATCCTCGAGATAAATTAATTTACTTATTTCCTTGTAATATATAAAGGATAGTGAACAATAGAGAGAAAGCCAAGGATTTTAACCAAACATTTGGATCTCTCGAATGTTGACATTTTGTACAACAATCTTTTGTAAATGGTTTATTAGTTATGGAATTAATGAAAGCTTCAAGTGTTTTGATCATCCCTTCGTACTGCGTATTTAGTAGCAGTACCTTCTGAAGACTGTGGGCCCAGTCGGAAGGAGTTACTGTCTCATCTATAATCGTATCAATTATGTTTTATTTGTGTGATTTGAATTTCCTTGAAACAGTTAAGATAAATCCGTGTGTGTTGATTCTTTTATGAATTAGTTATGTTGTTCATTTGCAGAGAATAGATGTTTCATTTAAATATTATCAATTGTTGTTCCATTTCCAATTGTTGTTAGTTCATCGCTTGTGAATTCCTTTCATTTTTGCACACATTGTTCCTTTTATCAAATTCGCATTTGTTGTTCCTTTCGTTTAATTCGCATTTTTTGTTCTTTCTTAAATATTCAGTAATTCGATGTTCATTTCCAGTAGGTTAAATAATCATTGAGAGATTGATTCATTAAGTATTTTCACAGATAAGAGTCATGTTTCTTAGATAAAAGAATTCAGCAAATTGATTGATATTTTGATTCATGGTGTGTTATTGATCAGATTACAATTTTGTTGAGTGAGTTATTAGTTTCAGAGTTTTTAATGAATGAGTAAGAACTTTGCAGTAATTTAGATAGACTCAACTTTTCTTTAGCCGAATTATCTACACAATTTAAACCTCTACGACTATCTGCATAGACTTTCTTGACATTCTTGAAAGAGAATATGAATCCTCGATTGATAAATTAATGTCAGACTAAGGGTTTTTTTAGGAGATCTTTAGAGACCAACATTTTGGTGTCATTGTCGAGGAGAATGTCAAAGATATCATAGGTTTCATCTCTAGAGGATGAAGTATTGAAAACAGAAGATAAGAACCTATGTAGGCAACAATTAAAATGCTTGTACCAACATCTACCTTCAGTTGATGCATAGAGGTTATATAGGTGCATATAATTTGTGTATATGTGTATGACTAAGAAGAAAGAACCTGAAAAATTAAAAACCCACCAAAAACTACAAAATCCCAGGGCTTGGTTCCCCCTAGAAGGATCACTTTCATAGACAACGTCATCTGAAAAGTTGAATCTCAAGCCTTGGTTGGACCTTGAAAAGGTTCTGCCTGAATCCCTCAAGCAACAAATTCACCAACTGCAGTTCATGCTGAGGCTCATAACGGAACTGAAGGGACTGAACAAAGTTTCCAATATACACATACTCCACTTTCCAGTCCTTTAGACAAGGAAAATTCTTGTAATTTGAAAGAAGGAGAAGGGGAGACCAGTGGAATTGCTTAGGAAAACCCACCACCACCTGAACCTGGATCTCCTATGATTCTGATAGGAGAAGGAACACCTAAAATCCCAAACATAGGTAGCACGATTAAATCTCCTAAGGGACCAAGTAATCAATCACCTCGAATAGAACACCCAGACCAAGAAATCCCTTAATATTATTGGCACATTTTCGACCAAATGGCACAGCAAAATCCACCGCAACCCCAGACTTTCACTTTGGAATATCCTATAGTTGATCTGGTTGCTAATTCCCTAATGAAATCCATTCCACTATAGAATATTCCAACCTTCAATGGATTGATCTCATAGGATCATGACGCATTCCTATTCGAGTTTTATGTCCTGTGTAGAGGTTATGACTATACCTCCAAACCCCAGAAACTAAAACTATTTCCTTCCACTTTGAAAGAAGCAGCCTTACGATGGTTTATGGGATTAGGGAGAGGAACTATAAATTCATGGGATGAAATGAAACAAGCCTTCCTTACAAAATATCAAGACTATTATAGAACCAGGGATTTAAAGGATGAAATCTATAAAATGATTGCAAGAGAAAATGAAACACTAGAAGAATATGTTGAAAGATTTCAATATAACCTATAGAGATCACCCTATGGTACATTAGCAAGTGAGGTACTTAAAGCCACTCTAATAAAAGGTATGAAGGATGAATGGGTAGAAACATTGAATTTAATGGGAAAAGGTGATATTTATCAAGAAACATATGATAACATTGTCCAATTGTGCATCAGGTGTTCACGTGGTAGTACACGAACCAAATTGGGAATACGAGCCCCCATCACCAGAAATAGCAGCATCACTAGTGGGAGTGTCACCTAAGTAGAAGTTGGTAATCTGTTAGAAAAATCTAAAACAAACATTTTGAGTACTCTGACTACACAATTGGATGTTCTACAAGTTAAACAAAAACAAGTAGAAGCAGAATAGTCGTTGGCCATATTTTGTCCACAATGCAGAAGGAAACATGGTTTGAGGGAATGTCCCTTGGATGTGGTTCGGACTTGCACCATATGTGCCAAAGACCATGCAAGAGAGAAATTCCCATCACTCCCAGGACTAAAAGTTGTCTTTAAAGAAGCAGAAGAGGAAACAAAACCAGTATATATGATGGCTCAGCATCGCCAATGGAAAGCTCGACCCCCAGGTATGCTACAAAATTCTTCTTCTTTATTTTTTGGGTAGTATAATCAGCAGCATAATTCTGGAAATGCATGGTCGTTCCAACCATTTGCTAACCCCACCTGGAAGTCCCAACAATATCCTACTGTACCCTAGACAAATCAACCAGTTGTTAATCCTACTTGTTCTAACCTGCAATACCCTACCCCATTTTGGTAGAATTCAAATAATAACCCCTATCCTTCAAAGTGGACTAACACATTTTCCCAAACCCCCAATTGGAATCAAAACTGGCAGCGCCCCATGGGACTGACCAATCAACCCATGGGAATGGCTCCTCAAGCTCAGCCCACTTTACAAGCTCCACTTCAATTACCCCAGAATCCTCAACCTCAAATGTTCCCTCAATTACCAGCTCAACCAAGCCTGAATCCTAATAAAAGACCAGTCCAGCTTGTGCAAATTGTCGATAATTTGGAGGGTGAAATCAACTCTGTAGGGTGCAACAAACTCTGTTTGAGATCATGGCATATAATTTCTCCTAAGGGAAGCAGCGTTCATCAAGAATAGGAGAATGAGAATGATATACAACCATCAATAAAACCATCGACTGTGGTCATAACAAAAGAAACAGAATAGGGGGGAAACACAATCGAGCAACAGAATCTTGATAAAGACATAATTTCTCCTCCACCTTTTCCCGAAAGGATAATGATATAAAAACTAGTTGTATATCCTAACTTTGATATCATCGACGAACTTAAAAATATATGTGTTAAAATCCCACTCCTACAAGCTTTATGCAAAGACAATCAAAGAATTATGTGGGAAGAAACCCAGAAAGAAAACTAAGAATCCATCAATTGTTCATGTGGTAGGAATGTTGTCCGATATTATTCTAGGCAAGCAAGATCCAGTCAAATATACAGACCCAGGGAATGTCGTGGTAACGGTTCAAATACATGGTTTTTTTTTTCCAAATACACTGGTAGATTTGGGGGTGGCCATCAATATTCTAACCACCGAGACATGTAATGTCTTGGGTATCACCTCCTTCGAACCTACTTCAACTATGTTAGAATTGGTTGATAGATCAGTGGTTAAACCAGTCAGCACCTTACAGGACATAGAAATTTCGGTCGACTCTTGGGAATACCCATCTGATTTCTTAGTCATCAACCCAAGAAGTAGAATCGATGGACACCCATTGATATTGGGATGACCGTGGCTAGAAATAGCAGATTCATACATAGGATGTCGCACATGAAACATGACAATTGCTAGAGGAAGTGGTATAAAGAACCTTATCATGTATCCTCTAGCTAAACCAAGTCTGCATGTCATGCATCAGCAGTTGCAACCACCTAAATATCCAAAAGAAAACCTATGACCTCCTCTCACACTGGAAGAAGCTCTTGGGCTCAAAAATCAACTAGAAGATGATGTGATCAGCAGCTTCATTAACAGCCCAACTGTGGTAAGCAAACCAACATGTCAAATGCTAAAAGTTGTTTTAGATAATGAAGCACAGGGAGAGCCTTTGGAAGAATTGATGGAGCAACATATTCCCACTATTGTTGTCCATAACATCATTTCAGTAGAAATTGCACCAGGAAGATTTATGAATATGAATGCCAATTTGAATGAGCAACAACAGCAAAAATTGATTCAGATCCTTTCTAAATATCAGCAGGCTTTTGCTTGGGAGTATCCCGACATGAAGGGAATTGATCCCCAACTCTATACACATCATATCTATATTTAAAAATATGCCTGACCCATCCAACAGCCCCAACAAAGATTGAATCCTCATCTCAGGGACATTGTTAAAGAATATTTACAAAAAAAATTGGATGTATATTTCATATATCCTATTTCAGACAGCCGGTGGGTCTCTCCATTGGTAATCATCCCTAAGAAGAATGGGAAGTGGTGAATCTGTGTAGACTATAGAGAACTCAATAAAGCTACCTAGAAGGACCACTTTCCCCTACCTTTTATTGATCAAGTCCTTGATACTTTAGCAGGGAAGCAGTTTTTCTCCTTCCTAGATGGCTTCAGCGGTTATAATCAGATTCAGATTGCTTTGGAAGACCAGGATAAAACTACATTTACATGTCCCTCGGGTACCTTCTCATATCGATTATTTCCCTTTGGACTATGTAATTCTCCAGCTACATTCCAGAGGGCTATTTTAAGCATATTTTATGATTTGATTAATGAAGGACTTGATGTTTACATGGACGATTTCACCCCTTATGGCACTGACTTTGATCAAGATTTAAGCAATCTAGAGAAGGTACTGGAATGATTCATTGCTACCAGGCTATGTTTGAGTCATGAGAAATGTCATATCATGATGACTGAAGGTGTGGTACAAGGACACTATTTTTCTGCAGATGGAATCAAGGTAGACCCAGCAAAAATAGAGATAATCCTTAATCTGCCTACACCTCATACACAAACTGAGGTACGTAGTTTCCTTGGTTGTGCAGGATATTATCGCAAATTCATAGAAACATTTTCAAGAATAGTTGCACCTTTACATCATTTAACTGGTAATGTGGAATTTCAGTGGTTTGATAAGTGTGATGTTGCATTTGCAGAGCTCAAAAGGATAGTTTCAACAGCACTGGTGCTGAGAGGACCAAACTAGAAATTACCATTTCACATCTCTTCGGATGCATTGGATATTGCTATAGGCATTTTCCTTGGACAGGAAGAAGACAATAAACCTTATGCTATTTATTTTATTAGCAAAAATATTACTCCTGCCGAATTAAATCACACAGTAATAGAAAAATATTTTTTAGTCGTTATACGTGTTATTAATAAATTTCGCCACGATATAACAGGGTATCCAGTTATTCTGTATATTGATCATTCTACTATCAAGTATTTAGCTAACAAACCAATTACTAATGGACGGGTTACTCGGTGGTTGTTTATATTGCAGGAATTCAACATCACCATCAAGGAGCGGCCCGGAAGAGAGAATCTCATTGCATATTTCTTGTCTTGCATACCCAAAACAGATAACTCTTTGAAATTTTAAGACCAATTTCCAAACGAACACTTTTTTGTTGTTACTATTAAGACGCCCTGGTCCGTTGATGTGGTGAATTATTTAGCAGCTAGGAAACTACCAACACACCTATCATCAAGGGAAAGGAAACTAATCATTCAGCGCAGTGCACGATTCACCTGGATTGGTGGATATCTTTTCCACATGGGGTTTGATCTTCAGATCCGAAGATGTGTTAGAGACGATGAAATTTACGATGTATTGAAGGCGGGTCACAATGAGCCCTCTAGCAGACATTTTGCAAATCACAGAACTGGGCATAAGGTTTTACAGATGGGCTACTATTGGCCCTCAATATTCAAATACGCAAAGAAATATGTCTAGGCCTGCGACAGTTTTCAGAGAATGGGTCAACCAGACCAAGCTAATGAAATTCCCCTGCAAGAACAAGTGGTGGCAGAACCTTTCAAGATATGAGCACTAGATTTTGTTGGCCCCTTCAACCCAAAATCAAACCAGAAAGATTATATACTAGTTGCAACAAACTATATGACCAAATGGTTATAAGAAATAGCCCTGCCAAACGCAAATGAGGAAGCAGTCATTAAATTTCTCTTTGAATTATTTGTACGCTATGGATTACCCAGGGAAGTAATCACT
>JASDQU010101055.1:616133-646532 GCA_032191745.1 Picea mariana | reverse complement strand
ATAATCTCCAAGCTAGGGTTTTCATACCCTTGACCCTTATTTATACTAAATATGTCTATCAAGAGAAGCATCTAGAGGAAGATCCTTCTAGAAGCGGAAGCTTCTATTAGGTCTTCTTACATCTGCCTTATTCTATTTTATTGAAAGGCCTTATTAATATTGACCTTTATTACATTCGAATATATTGCTCTACCTATGTGCGGGTTAGGACCCTAACAAAATTGGACTTGATCTTACCGAAGCACACACACAACGCTTACAACAGCTCAATGAGTTAGATGAAGCACGCTTGTTTTCCCTTCAGCACACAACTTTTATTCAGCAGCAGATAGCTAGCTGGCACAATAAGCATATTAAGAAGAAATCCTTCCAGAAAGGTGATTGGGCACTTCTCTATGATTCCAAATTTCATGATTTTCCTAGGAAATTACAGACAAGATGGTTGGGACAGTATGAAATAAATGAAGTTCATGACAACGGCACTGTCACTTTAGTTATCATCGACGGGTCTGGTTCTCCTTTTTTGGTAAATGGACATCGGCTATGAATCTACCATAAGCCGCTTTCAAAAGAATCCTTTTGCCAAGAAGTAATTAATGATCCTATTGTTCAAATTTTAGTTGGATGGGAAGGTAACCCAGCATATTCAATTCCATGAAATTGTTGTCTTTCCAGCACTGTACGTATTGTATATAGTTTTCTTTAAAATATTTGATTGGGTTTTTAGGTATTTACTTTCTAGGTAAGTCACTATAAAGAGATTTGGAGAATAAAAATAGAAAAGATGATTGTAATAAATATAATTAGCACTCTTTTATGTTCCTTATTCAAACTTCAAATTTCTCTTGTCTAACTTTGAAAAATCCATCGGATATAAACCCTGTTTTACACAGGAGATGAATATGTCATGTTCCGCAGCAAAAGTCGGGAAACTGCACTAAAAGAATGCGCAGTTGTAGTAAATAGAAAATGAATGCATGACACTTACAAACCATCCAACACTTCTATCATTGAATAAACCTACCCATAAAAATTAAATGAATTTAGTTGATGACTAATCAATCCTAGATTCACTAAAACAAAAATGTCTACGGGAGGTATCAAATTACTTAATTAGACTGTTGAAATTTGAACATCATCGTTGATGTTCATTTCAACGTAAAAGATCTTGTTCCCTTTGTTGTGATTGCAATTCCCTTTGTAGGTAGTGTCGTTCATTTGAACGTAACAGTTTTCGTTCCCTTTGTTGCGATTGTTGTTCCCTTTGCGGGTAGTGTCATTCATTTGAACGTAACGACTGTCGTTCCCTTTGTTGTGATTGTTGTTCCCTTTTTCGAGTCGTATTTTTCATTCGAATGTAATGGTTTTCGTTCCCTTTGTCCCTATTGTCATTCCTTTTTTTCGGGTAACGCTGTTCATTCGAAAGAAATAGTTGTTGTTCCTTTTTGCGGTTGTTCCTGTTGTTGTTCCTTTCCTTTGACAGTAATGATTTTTCACCAACAACACGTCCTTCTGATACGTTTAGCCACTCCTTTGGGTATGAAATTCACTAACTAATTTTCAACAACATTACTTCTAATCATCATGGTAATGATTTATCACTTTCCTTTTGAGGAATCTATAGCATACCTTATCAAATTGTTCATGGATTGATTTCTCTGAATTGTCTTAATATTGTTCATAATCTCTAACCACCATGATTCATTTCTTTCCCCTATATATATACATATACTTGAATGATAATTTKCCTTAAAATAATAATAAGGAGTCTAGGGCACATTTTTACTTGTAATTCTTACACTTCTTACACCATCCCACACTCTTAAGGAGTAGATGAGCCTCCCTTAAAAAAAAAAATGGAAAATAATAATTAAAATCTAAATAAAGAAAATAAATGTCTCCCAAAAAGGATAGGGGGTCTCATCACGAGCCAACCTACCACGATCATAAGAGATTAAAATAAGTGACATTCCCACTATGGCTACCACACCAGGGCAATGACCTTTGGCATTTAGCATCAAAGGACAAGAGGTCTCATTGCGAGCCAGCTTATTCACTTAGGTTACAATCTAGTGAGTGGCATTGTTGTTATCTGGCTACCAAACCAAGATAGTGGCCTTTTGGGACAAGACAATTCAAACTATTTATTAAGAAAACTAGCTCATCTATGGCTTAAAAGACAACCCTATCGAGGCTATGGACGCCTGCTAGCAGTAGTGACTATGCCTGTGGTATGGAAGTTTATTTTTTATACGCTAAGTTTTTTGTATTTTCCTAGACCTCTTTTCTTAAAAAAGAGGCTATCATTCTGGTTATATTCAACACAAGGGAAAGTAACAAAGTTATGGCACATGGCATATATATAAAACATGAACAAATTTATACTACTTGGAATATTCTTCCTTAACATATTTGAACATTGGTATTTGAACTTGTACTTCCCACAAAAAGGTGTGATTATCATTCATGATTAACATTAAAGTGCTTTGAAAGTTATTAATGATTGTTCTCCCAGCGGCGGTGTCGTAGTTATTATCCCTCACTTGACTGACCACCATCATTACACTCACAAATATCGACGGTCGAGGTCGACCTGTCCATTTATCAGGGGGAAGATATTCTTCATGTTTATCGATAGATCATAATGATTAAAATTAATGGGAAAATTTGCATTTATATATACATTTGTTGTTCTGTAACTACAGACAGGAAGAAACAGCAGGAAAAGGCAACACCAAAATCATAAAATTAAAACATGAAAACAAGATATTGAGGAAAAGGTTTAAGAAAATAAAAGTATTAAAAAAAAATGTTGGTAGATTGAAGGAAACAATTAGACAACTTAGAAAGCAACTGGAACAAGATGAAAAATCCCATGAGAAAAATAAATATAAGAGGGATAGAGTACAGGGAAGAAATCCACTCCCCAGAAGGATAGTTCACACCAATTCTATTGGAACACAAATAGAATTGCATGCTCCTTTAGCATCAGTTGAGATAGAAACTCAGACGGAGGTTCTAGCAATAGAAGAAACATATATTCAGACTAAAGGAGTGTTTCCTACAGATTTTTCTACTCCTTTGGAAACAATTGAAATGGAAACCCAAACAGAGGCTCCAGCAACAATAGAAACAACTTTTCAGACTGAGGAAGTGTTTCACTCCCCTAAACATGATTCCATTATTAAAAGGATGGAAGAAGAACTAGATCAATCCCAACAAACCCTAACTCAATGCAGAAGTGAAATGGTAACAGTGTCAGAACATCATAAAGTTGTCAGACAACTTCAAGCCATGTCAAGAATAGAGAATGACACCTTTACTGAGCTCGGCAGAGCTAGAGAAAAGGTGAAAAAGGTACAGGGCCATCTTGATGGACCCTTGGAGCAAATCAAAGAAATTTTCTCTATTTATTATGATATAGTAGCTTGAAAATCCCCTGCTACTAATTATTCCTTATTTATATTAGAACGTTATTTGTTGCTAAGAGTGAAAGCTATTAGAGCAGGCACACCTTTTGAGTTTACCATTGTTTATAGTTTTGTTTCATGTTTTAAAGAACAAGAGGATGGAATACAATATGTTTTATGTGAACTATATCTTCACAACTTCATCCTAGAGGGAAATAGAAAAGAGAATCCCAATCCATTCACTGGGGACATCCAGTTTCAAGCATTCTTGTCTTTTTCCAAAAACCAAACTAGGTGGGCTAAAGAACATAAGGTTTTCATGAAAAGGGAGAAGGGAGTAGACCTATGGATTAGAGGGTAACCTCTTAAATCCTTTGATACCATTATGTAGCACAGAGCATTCATGAAGAGAGAGAAGGTTGTGGAATCTTTAGCCCCTATCCATAGACATGTTGTACATTCAGGTCTACAGTATTTTAGAGAGATTAAAGATTAATCCCTCTCTGCTGCCAAATTAAGATGGAATGTCTCTTCAAATGAAGTAAAGAACATGGAACCATTTGGTTTCATAAATTTTCATGCAGCCACTTTCATATTACAGAGATATGCCAGAATGATCATGGATGAAGGGCCTTGTTCAAGAGAGGCTCACGTAGTTGGTCGAACTCGAAGAAGACAGATTTATTGTAGGATTCCATCAGCAAGTACAGAAGGAAAGAGAGAAGGCCTATCATGGCAGGCACATAAATAAGAAGGCATTTAAATAAGGTGATCTAGTACTAGTATATGACAGTAAGTTCATAAAACATCCTGGGAAGTTCAAAAGGCATTGGCTCGGGCCATATGAGATCGCCTATGTTACAGAAGGAGGAGTTGTGTAGTTGAAGACTTTGAAGGGAGAATGGAAGGAAGGATTAGTGAATGGAAGCCGGTTGAAATTGTATTATGACAACCCACTACCCCGCAGCTCTAAGTAAAAGCATAAGGAAAAGGGTCCAGGTACCAGGTGCAGTTGAAACTGGGTACCAGACACAGAAAATGCAGTCTGCACAAAGAAGGAAGGAGACGAGGCATAGAGCATAAAGAAAAGAATGAACTGCACAGTCTGAAGTCGAAGTAAAATAGAAAGGTCAGATCTGAAGTGCCTCGGGACAAGTCACAGGTGAGTGTTGGGGGCATGTTGGCCCTTGGTTATGGAAATAAGATAAGATAAAGCAAGAAAAGAAAAAATGTGAACTGCGCGGAAGACACAGTGACTATTACTGGGTCGAAGTGAGCAAAAGAGAAGAAAAGACAAAGCAAAGTAAAAGGAAGTAAGTCATTGGATGAGGAGATCGAGGATGACAGATCAGCAAGAAAGAAGGATTGTGGAAAACTTAGCAAGTGGAAAAAGCCACCATTGGATAATTTGGAGCATCGCGCGAGAAGGAAGGAAAGACAGGCTAGCGAAGCCCTGAAAACATGGGTCAAGTTGACCTAGGGTTTTAGACACCTAGGGTTTTGGTATCTAGGGTTTTGACACCTAGGTTTTGGCCTAAGGATGTCAGTGAGTGATTGTAATGTATAAATGGAGGTCAAAAGGACCTGGGATGGGTTGTTGTCATTGTTGTTACTATTGTTGGTGTTGTGATTGTTGTTGTGTGATCGAGTGAGTAACATCATGGGAGAGAGAAGCGTTGAATACGAGATCCTTCTGTATTGTAATATCTTCAGCTGGGTGCGAAGATCAACCCTATAGCTGGGTGCATAGGGAGGGGAGAGATAGAGAGAAGAAGAAAGAATATATGCTAGATAAGAGCATAGATAAGAACTGTATGCTTCAACTTAATACATTATAAATCACAGTTCTATGGGCATAGCCCTAGAGAGAGGGTGAACCACGTATATATTATCTTGTGTGTGTGATTGATGTTATGTTCTTTTGCCTTGATCTATTGTTATTGCTTTACTGTGGTAGATCTTATATATGTGTGGAATAAATCTAAGATGATAAGTGATATATGCATGTTGTTTGTTCTAGTGTTAGATCCACTTGATAGTTCCCTTGGTTGTAGAGATCTCTGTCCTGCAACCCCCCCATAGCTACTTCGGGTGAGACTGCATCTGCTTCGTAGGTGTATCCGAAAGGGCCAATAGTTAGGGCTTGTTGGTGCGCTCTTGGAGCTGAACCCTGGGTCTTCCCCTATGCCAAAAAATGGTTCCGTTGTCGAGACAGGAATCTTCTTGAGGGAATTTCAAGGTGGTTTCCATCAAAGATAGAAATTCAAAAGTGGATAGAGGATCAAGAGAAGGACTTCGTTGAAGCCCATAACAATAATCCTAATCTTAGTAAAGAAGATTGGCTGGAGAGATATATCGTTATTGATATACATGAGATTTTCTTTGGAGGAATCCATCAAGAGCTGTATGAGTGGTTATCTAGGTTAGCAGGTTAGGTTATCTAGACCTCCTGTAGTTTGGACGTTGACACTGATCAAAAAGGTTAAGAGATTTGATAACGTCATGTCAAGAGCAGTAGATCACTGGTTTGATAGCACCATTGGAGGGTACATCACCGAGTTTTTTGTTGACAGAGTAGGGTCATATAGCCAAGCCGAGAGATATTTCTTCAAGGGACCCAAAGGAAAAATTTTACATTTTCTGAAGCTGAGGATCAAGATGCTATTTCATGAGAAGAACATATTGAAGATACAGTAGATTAGTCAGATCTAGAAAAGCTAATGTTCAGGAATTCGGACAGTGACAGAGACACAGAAGCTAGACATACGCGTAGTGGGAGAGCATTCAGAGAAGTTCATCTTGCGAACTTAGTCAAGCAGAACTACAGGGACGAGGGTTTCTATAGTGGAGAAGAGGCAGATCTGACAAATGAAGAGCATTCAAAAACCACTAGGGAAGAGGAAGGAAAAGTTGAAGAACCTCGTCAGGACAAGCCAGAAAATTCAAGAACTACGTAGACTACCGAAGTAAGTACTATTAATCCCCATGTTGTTTCAGAAGTACTAAGCAATAAGAATAGTCATGAGAGTCCTCAGGTCACAATTACTAGTAGTTCATCATATACTCAGACAGAAAACCTAGGAAACCTAGGAAGATCTATGGAAGATGAGATGAGGCTCCCTATATATAGGGGAGATGGGTCTGAAGACCCTGATCAACACTAGTTCCTATGTGAAGTCGTATGGAATATTAAGAATGTCACCGATGAAGCTGTTAAAAGAACTCAATTTAGTACTACCCTTCGAGATCACGCACTGAGTTGGTACATGAAGCTTGTCCAAGGACTTGCACAACCTAATCCATTGAATGAGATCAAGAATGTGTTGACTGCAGAGTTCAAGAAACCCAAATCAGGGTCACAATGTATCACAGAGATGAAAGAGATCAAGCAAAAGGTAGTCGAACCCGTTTGGGAATTCGATCATAAATTTAAGACCTTAACAGGTCGACTGACTTTCAGATCCTAGATGAGCAGAACAAAGAGTGGTTCATTGTTGTCCTCTTACCACAAATTAGAGTTCCTCTGATGCAACAGAATATTTCTTCATAGGCTGAGGCACTAGAGATCCCCATGAATATAGAATCATCCTTATGGGAGAATCTAATTCAGGTATGAGCCAAATCTTGAGTCAGCTAACTAGTTTGTCTCTGTAGGTCGAAGATATGAAAAAAGATAAGGGAAAAGATAAAAGATAAGACATATGGTGTGTCAAATGCAGATCATAAGGCCATGAAATGGAATAATGTACCCTATTCCATCAATACTTGGCCTCTGGAGCTCCGAGCCCTTTGAAGCAAGTCACCTTACCCTGGTGCGAGGTATGTCGAAATAGACATCACCCTGGTGAGTGCTATTACATGAAAAAATATGTTCAAACACCCACAAATTTGTATTGCACATTCTATAAGTCCATGGGACATGATGATAGGGATTGTAGGGATTACGATCTCATGCATGAAAGGTCAAGAGACATATACAAAATTCAAGGCAAAGTACAGCAAGAAGGAAACACTACATAGTATAACTCCCCTGGGAGAGGAAACTTCAATCCTCGCGGTGGATTCAGAGGACGAGGATGAGGAAGAGGTATGGGTCGAGGCCAAGGAAAGATAATCTATTATAACTGCACACATCTAGGACACCTAGCAAGGGACTATCAAAACCCTTGCACCACTTGCAGCTATTGCAACTCCTTCGAGCATTTTATTAAGGAATGTCCAGCATTGCTAGATAAGATTTAGGAAAGACGAGGACATCAGTAGAACCCGCAAGTGCAACTGATATATGTTGAACCTCGTGGAGAAGACCCCAGAGTCGTTGTTATTACTAGAGGAGGTGTTGTTACAGGAGAAGACAGACTGACCCAAGGAAAGGCTACAGAAGACTCGGGAATCAGGAAAGCTACAGAGAAGACCCAAACTTTTGATGCAAAGAAAGAAAGACATATATTTGAGGAGGCAAGAAAAGAGTTCAAAGAATACCAAGGATATTCATCNAGACCAGGACATCAGTAGAACCCGCAAGTGCAACTGATATATGTTGAACCTCGTGGAGAAGACCCCAGAGTCGTTGTTATTACTAGAGGAGGTGTTGTTACAGGAGAAGACAGACTGACCCAAGGAAAGGCTACAGAAGACTCGGGAGTCAGGAAAGCTACAGAGAAGACCCAAACTTTTGATGCAAAGAAAGAAAGACATATATTTGAGGAGGCAAGAAAAGAGTTCAAAGAATACCAAGGATATTCATCAAAGACATGGCCATAAGTAAGATAATATGGAATTCCTCTAGCATTTGAATAGTTTGCTTCGCCAAAAGAAGGAAAAGAGGTAAGCAAGATCATGGAATTTTAATATACTTGCATTAAGTTGATTCAGGATGAAAGCATTGTACAAGAGCTACAAAGTTTAATCAGATAGTATGAGCTAGGAAAGATAGACCCCTTGTTGAACAGGGCAGTACACCAAATCGCTAAAAAGAGGAGGACAACTAAGGAACTACACTTGAATGCTCAGATTGGTGAGTATGATATACACTATGTGGTCATCGACTTAGGGTCGGAGGTCAATGTCATGACAAAGCAAACTTGGGCATTGATGGGAAAACCGAAGTTGATCTATTCCCCTATCAGGCTCAGGATGGCTAATCAACAAGCTGTCATCCCCTTTGGACGATTGGAGCATGTCCCTGTGGACATCGACGGAGTAAGAACATTTGCAAATTTTGAGGTAATTGAGATAGTTGATGATAGTTTTCCTTACCCTACGCTATTAGGAATTGATTGGGATTTCAATAATTCCACTATGGTTGATTTAAAGAAAAGATGCATGACATTTGAAAGAGATGGCCTTAGGGTCATTGCACCCTTATATCCAGATGAAGGTCAGCGATACATAGAGCCCATCAGAGAAGAAGACCGTGCATTTGAACTAGAAAACATATTCAAATTAACATCCAAATAGCGGAATTACATTAATCCTATGGCCGATGGAAACCTAAGCTGGCGAAGTGACAGTGCATGTTCATCAGAATCAGAAGAAGCACTGGAAAAATGGCAGAATAAAATGTATGAAGTATCTACAAGAAGATGTGCTAGATTAACCAGAGAAGTTCGTTGGATCGGCACAACAGTAAGTAACTTACCCACCTTTTATGGTCTGAATCCTTTAGAAACCTTTTTGTTGGACTTTGAAGAAAGTGTACCAATGCAACAAAGATTGTTGGCAATGGATGAGGCCCTAAAATCCACACCAGCAAGATGATGGGGGACACACAAAACCAACATTACAGAATGGGTACAATGTTGTACCTTGATGACAGCATGGTTCTCAGCACAAGTAGAAGGTTGCGAAGTTCGGTACACAGGTCGAAGATTCTCAAAAGACCATGTGTGAAGTTGTGAAGAATCTTGGAGAAACATTCCTCAAGAGAAGTGGGTGCACAAATTCATTAACACACTGGACATGACACCTATCAACTGGTACCTTCAAGCAAAGTTGCACCTCATCACTACAGATTGGGAAGGTATGACTTAGAATTTTGTAACCACCTTCTTATTTGAAAGTCAATATCCTTCAGTAGATCAAGAATTGCGGATTGTAAGACATAAAGTATTCAATGAGGCATCTAACCTCCCTTTGGAGCAAGAAGAGGACGAATGGACTGCGCCTCTCCAGAAACTGCAAGGTTGTTACAACATCAATGCTGATGAAGACGATGATCCAGGAAAGGTGAACATCGCAAAAACAGAAGGCCAAAGAGATGTGGAAGGACCAGGAGTTGAGTTACCATTCATTGGACAGTCAATCAATATTAAGAAGGTAAATATTGGAATAGAACAGACACCGAAGCTTGCAAATGTTGGAGATTATTAGGATGTTGCTACTATTGACAAGATTATAGAATTATTGCATGAATATCAGGACTTGTTTCCAACCAAGTTCATTGATATGAAGGGAATTAAAGGGCTTATGGGAAAGATGAGGATCCCTTTGAAACCAGATGCAAGACCAGTCAAACAGAGACCCTACAGACTGAACCCTAAATATAAGGAAAAAGTGAAGATTGAGTTCGACAGAATGCTGGAAGTAGGGATTATAGAACCTGTGGAAGAATCAGAATGGATTAGCCCTATGGTGGTGCAATACAAGAAGACAAGAGAGATCAGGATCTATGTAGATCTCAGGAAGTTGAATGATGAATGTTTGCATGACCCCTTCCCTACACCATTCACTGACGAAGTGTTAGATAATGTGAGAGGCCAGGAGGTATACTCTTTTATAGATGGATTCCCAAGATACCATCAGATCCAGATAGCCAAGGAATATCACCATAAGACCACATTTGCAAAAGAATGGGGGTCCTATCAGTATACAGTAATTCCATTTGCATTGAAGAATGCCCCAGACATATTTTCCAGGGTGGTGGTCGAAGCATTCAAGGAGTTTCTACATAAATTTCTAGAAGCATATTTTGATGATTGGACTGTTTTTATTTTATTGAAAAATCATATTGAATGTCTAAGGCTAATGTTGGACAAATGAAGGCAGTGTCAAATTTCTTTGAATCTGAAGAAATGCATATTCTTCTCACCATTTGGAGTGTTTTTAGGTCGTATTGTATGCAAGCAGGGATTGTTGGTCAATCCATCTAAAATTTCCATTATAGTTGATCTACCCCCTCCTACTTCAGTAAAACAACTACACATTGCGCTGGGACATAATGGATACTACAGGAAGTTCATTAAAGGATATGCCCATATTACAGCACCCATGGAGAAGCTTTTGAAGAAAGGTTGTCATTTAGTTGGACAGAAGAGTGCCAGCAGATCTTCAACACACTGGAAGAGAAAATGGTTACTGTGCCTATTCTGGTTTTTCCAGATTGGAGCAAGGAGTTTCATGTGCATGTCGATGCRTCTTCTATTTATTTAGGAGCAGTTTTAGCACAACCTGGGGAAGGAGATATTTACCATCCATTAGACTTTTCTAGGAGGAAGTTATCAACTGCTGAGATCAATTACACCACTACCGAGCRAGAGGGGTTAGCCATGGTGTATGCGCTGCAAAAATTTCACCACTACTTGTTGRGAGGACACTTTAAAATGTTTACTGATCACTCCGTGTTGAAATACCTAGTCAACAAGCCAGTGTTGGGGGGGCGAATATGCAGATGGCTTCTACTATTTCAAGAATATGACTTTGAGATCATAGTAAAGCCAGGAAGAATGAACAAAGGTCCTGACCACTTGTCGAGATTGGAAYATGGAGAAGAGCCCACTAGTTTGGAGGATACATTGTCAGATGMAAAATCGCTGGCCATTAGAAATATTGATGACCACTTCGCAGAAATAGTCCAGTTCCTATCAACAGGAATGGCACCTAGTGAGTATACAATTCCCCAGAAGAAACAGCTAGTAGTGCATGCTGCAGACTTTTCACTTATATCTGAACATCTCTACAAGATGGGACTTGATGAGATATTGAGAATATGTTTTATGTAGGAAGAACGACCGATGATCCTTGTGGAAGCTCATGAAGGCATCACAGGAGGAAAATACGCAGGGAAAGAAACCGCACAGAAGGTGCTTAGAGCTGGCTTTTGGTGGCCTACCTTACACGGGGATGCTAAAGACTATTACAGAGCCTAAAATGTATGCCAAAGAGTTGGGAAACCATCTAGAAGAGATGAAATTCAATTAGCACCACAGCTGACCCTACAAGCATTTGAGAAATGGGCCATCGACTTCGTGGGACCTATAAACCCACTAGGAAAGCACATAGGAGCAAGGTACATAATTACAGTAACAGAGTACTTGACCAAATGGGCTAAAGTAAGAGAAGTTAAGGATTGTAATGCAACTACAGTTGCGTGCTTCATATTTGATGACATCATAACCAGGTTTGAATGCCCAAAGATCCTTATGAGTGATCAAGGCACACATTTCATAAATAAGACTGTTGAAGCCTTGACTGAATAATTTGTAGTCCACCATCAAAAGAGCACACCTTACCATCCACGAGAAAATGGGACCGTTGAAGCATTCAACAAGATCTTGGAGACAGCACTGATGACGATTTGCAGTGTGAACAGGGATGATTGGGATTTAAGAGTACCAGCAGTACTATGGTCCTATAGAACCACTTGCAAAAAATTAACAATCCAAACCCCTTTCAAGTTGGTTTATGGTCTCGAAGTCATTGTCCCAATGGAATACTTGGTACCAAGATTAAGAATTGTTGCCTTTACAAATATGGATGACACTGGCGTTGTTCAAGAGAGGCTCACGTAGTTGGTCGAACTTGAAGAAGATAGATTTATTGTAGGATTCCATCAGCAAGTACAGAAGGAAAGAGAGAAGGCCTATCATGACAGGCACATAAAGAAGAAGGCATTTAAACAAGGTGATATAGTACTGGTATATGAAAATAAGTTCATAAAACATCCTGGGAAGTTCAGAACACATTGGCTCGGGCCATATGAGATCACCTATGTTACAGAAGGAGAAGTTGCGTAGTTGAAGACTTTGAAGGGAGAATGGAAGGAAGTATTAGTGAATGGGAGTCGGTTGAAATTGTATTATGACAACCCGCTGCCCCACAACTCTAAGTAAAAGCATAAGTAAAAGGTTCTAGGTACCAGGTGTAGTTGAAACTGGGTACCAAACACAGAAAAGATAGCCTGCACAAGGAAGGAAGGAGACGAGGCATAGAGTAGAAAGCAAAAGCTGCACTGTGTTGTCTGAAGTCGAAGTAAAATAGAAAGGTCAGATCTGAAGTGCCTCGGGATGAGTCACAGGTGAGTGTTGGGGGCCTGTTGGCCCTTGGTTATGGAAATAAGTGAATATTAAGGAAGAAAAGGAAAAATGTGAACTACGCGGAAGACACAGTGACTGTTACCGGGTCGAAGTGAGCAAAAGAGCAGAAAAGAGGGAGCGAAGTAAAAGGAAACAAGTCGTTGGATGAGGATATCGATGATGATAGATCAGCAAGAAAGAAGGATCATGGACAACTCAGCAAGTGGAAAAAACCACCATTGGATACTTTGGAGCACCGCGCAAGAAGGAAGGAAAGACAGGCTGGCGAAGCCCTGAAAACGTGGGTCAAGTTGACCTAGGGTTTTAGACACCTAGGGTTTTGGTATCTAGGGTTTTGACACCTAGGTTTCAGCCTAAGGATGTCAATGAATGATTGTAATGTATAAATGGAGGTCAAGAGGACCTGGGATGGGTTGTTGTCATTGTAGTTACTATTGTTGGTGTTGTGATTGTTGTTGTGTGATCAAGTGAGTAACATCGTGGGAGAGAGAAGTGTTGAGTATGAGAGCCTTTTGTGTTGTAAGATCTTCATCTGGGTGCGAAGATCAACCCTGCAGCTGGGTGCGCAGGGAGGGGAGAGATAGAGAGAAGAAGAAATAAGATCTGCTAGCTAAGAGCGTAGACAAGAACTGTATGCTTCATCTTAGTACATTATAAAGCATAGTTCTGTGGACGTAGCCCTAGAGAGAGGGTGAACCATGTATATCTTGTCTTGTGTGTGTGATTGATGTTATGTTATTTTGCCTTGATATACTTTTATTGAATTATTGTGGTAGATCTGATAGATGTGTGGAATAGATCTAAGTTGATAAATGATATATGCATGTTGTATTGTTCTAATGTTGGATCCACTTGATAGTTCCCTTGGTTGTAGACATCTATGTCCTGCAACCCCCCCATAGCTGCTTCGGGTGAGATTGCATCTACTCCGCAGGTGTAGCTAAAAGGGCCATTAGTTAAGTCTTGTTGGTATGATCTTGGAGTTGAACCCTGGGTCTGCCCCTATGCCAACATTCGCATTTGTTGTTCCATTCGTTTAATTCTCATTTGTTGTTCCTTCTTAAATATTCAATAATTTTTTGTTCCTTTCCAGTAAGTCAAATAATCATTGAGATATTGATTCATTAAGTATTTTCACATATTATATTCTTGTTTCTTAGATAAATGAATTCAGCAAATTGATTGATGTTTTGATTGATGGTGTGTTATTGATCAGATTACAATTATGTTGAGTGAGTTATTAGTTTCAGATTTTTTAATGAATGAGTAAGAAATTTGCAGTAATTTAGGTAGACTCGTATTTGCTTTATCCTAATTATCTACATGATTTAAACCTCTATGACTATCTTCATAGACTTTGCTAACATTCTTGAAAGAGAAGACGAATCCTCGGTTGATAAATTAATGTCAAACTAATGTTGTTTTTAGGACATATTTAGAGCCAACAAAAATCTTAGCCTTTGAGGCCTTGTCCTAAAACATACACTAATTCAATTTAATTATGCATCAGTTAAATATAAAAATCATTTAATGAATTTGAAATAATCTTATGACCAAATTCAAATACATGTGTGCCCTCCACACTGGAATTCCTCCATGCATCTGATCTATCATATGCTTTCACTATCTCTTTCCATACTTTCACACTTACATCAATTGGCCTTCTTTTGTTCCTGAGCTCAGGAGGAATTTCCTTTATATTTTTCATTTAATTGAAACGAAATCTCTTGCAATTTTGAGTCATTTGTTTTTTTATCTTCTTTATTGACCAACGGGTCCCAAATTCAGTCTCTATGACATGGATGACTTCTTTTTGAAGGTTCATGGGTATCTTTGAGAATGGAAGATGTAGATTCTCTTTGAAGCATTGAAGGCATGATTCCTTCAACCTACGCATGAACACTTTCCTAGCATCTGTCATTCTGATATTCACAGAGACAACATCATATTCTACCTTGGTTTCATATGTACCAATGCAAGATGCATAACATGCACTCGTGGTGGAAGAAATATGTGTCCCAGGAGTGGTTGGTACATTGGATGTCTATTCTCCCTGTTCCACATTCTTACAGGTTATTGTGATTGATTTTCTCCTTGATCTTTTGCACGATCTAGGAGTTGATGGGGAATCAATCGATTCCCTTTGACAGGGTTGCTTGGTTGGATTGTTTCAATGCCTTTAGTAGATCGTTCTTCCACGTATTTGGAAAGTATGGAAAAGTCCATACCTTCTAGTTTCTTCACTAATTCTACTCCAATATAGAAGCCATTGCATCTTTTAGATTCTCACTGGCATGTCCCTATACATGTACAATAAATTTCTTATTTTAAATTCAAAAACAAAAATAAAAATAAACCCTATATATAGAGAGGAAATTTCTTCTTTTATAATTTTGAAATAAAAAACTAAAAAATGAAATCCAAACAAGCAATGTAAACATGTACAAATATATAAATTGAGTATGAAATACATGATCCTAAGGCGATTTTTTTTCCTCCAGACTATGGTGAATCCCTTCTCTTTGCTCCGTACGTTTTTCTCCCTACCTTCTAATTGTTATAAAAAATAGTAGTGTGAAATGGATGAACAAGGGTTTGATTTCCATGTTTGGTAGGGGGTGAATGACATGCACAAATTGATTGTGTGACTGCTAGAGGTCGAATCACACCCAGAAGTTAATTTTATTTTAGTGAAATCCACAACAAGGGAGGAGGGGTGCGTCAAGATCTTTTCCCACCATCAACAGGGATCCAATTGATTAGTTATTTTCTTTCATAGCCTCAAGGTATTGTCGTGGTCTTCTCCAAATCCGTGCAGAAGTTCCAAGCTCCCTCAATTTTTGATTGAGTATGAGAATGGAAAAATGGTGAATGCTTTGTTTGAAAAATGGCGAATTCTTTACATTCATTGCGTGGGATTTTTTTTATTTTTTCATTTTGTTTTAATAGTCGGCAATAAGTGGGTGCCATTAGCGCCATATTTAGCGTCGACTATTGGCCAAAAATGTAATAATTTTGGGGCTCTAAATGGGGCGAAAATTGTGCCTAATTTAGTGCCTATAGATAGCAAGAGATGATTATGTTGTCTTTGTGACACCCAAAGTAAGTGTTATGTAGATAATGATTGAGAAGTCTCTCCAAAAGCAATCTAAATAATTATGGACCCAATTTGCATTCTTGTACAAGATACTAGTGCCCCAAGTCTTACCTACTTCATTCAACCATGGATCATAGTATTTTGGTGGATGCAACCCCTTAAAGGTCAAGGTTGACCACAACATCTAGGTTTTCAAAGGAAAATTGATATCATAGAATTTCATTAATGGTTCAGTGCCCTACAAATTTAGTTGATGCAAAAGACATCAATGACACTAAGAAAATAAATCTCACAACCAAAGAAATGTCACTCACTCCCAAACTTGGGGGAAATATAATAACTAGTAGTGTGAGGAACATGGTGAACCCATCACTACATGGGATGAATTCATGAAGGTGATGCATGACAATTATTATCCTTTATGACACAAATGTGACCAATACATGAGGTCAAAACAACTACACCAACATTGTAATCAGTTATTTGACGAATACACATATGAACTAAATAATATTATAGCACATTTATTCATCAAGGAAGAGTACATAAATAGTGTTCTCAAGTACTATAGAAGACTGCAATTGTACATAACTTGAAAAAATATGGAGTTCCTAATCATTCATACACATGAATATGCCTAAATATTTGTGAGAAGGATTAAGAATAAGCACAAATCCAAGAAACACCCCAACTCTTTTGATGGCCAATTAGACTAAGAGTGAAATACTCCAAAGAATGGCATAAATGCAAAGAAGAAATAAACTCGTCACACTTTGGACAAAATTTCTCAATTTAATAATTCCTCAACACCTACAAAAGAAGGAAACAAAGGTCAACTCTAAGAAAGGAAATAAGAAATATAAAGTGGTGAAACACTTATAAGACATTTAAACATCATAATACACATTGATGAGTTTGTAAATATCTTTTGGTGTAACTCACAAAACAATAAAACTACGATAATTATAAGAAGATTGCAACCTATGCTCCTGAATTTTCCAACACTGTTCTTATCATAATGCACATAGACTCATCTCCCTCATTAAGCACAATTCAGATAGAGTAATAAAGAGAAAATTAATTTCACAGTCAAATGGGGGTTCATTAAAAACCTCTCCATGTTATTTTTCATAACATTAATTAGAGAATTTTTATTCTCATGGCCACTACATAATGACATAAGCTAAAAACCCAAGCTCACCCACATCCTTACAACATTGGATGGCTCCAAATCGAGAAGGAGAACTACATCACCAAGGAATGTACATTTATATCCTTGGAAAACATGAGGTAACATGTGGTCATGTCACACTTTTGAATATATACAATGATGTATTATTAGGAAACCCTACTTGTGAGAGAAACATGGGGTCTATTATCACGACCTTTGAGAATCGACATTGAGTCATTCAAGGGTATATTGTTCTATGTTTTAAGGGTAAAGTGAAAACTAAATCTCTTTGTGGTTTCAACCACATGCTTTTATAAGTTAGTCAATCACTCTTTGTGGTTGCAACCACATACTTCCACAAGTTAGTCAATAAAACGTGTAAATGGCTTATGTGGACTACCTAACCAATTTTGTGTATTAAGCTATCATGACTAAATCAATATCCACCACTAACACCCCAAAATTTTATTGCACTTCTTGAGGTTCATAGTGGCAATTAGTAGGAATGTTCACTACATTTCAATGAGAATAGAACTAAGAAGTGACTCCTCTTAAGACCCCACTACTATTTACTATGTAGGAGGACCTCACTAGTGTTGCAAAAAAACTATATAACTTATTCTTCACTATGGTTTTCAATTGTTCTGCCTAATATGCCCCCAACATGCTACAACCTAGTTCATTATGAAATCATTCATGCTTGATCCCATTGACATTTTGAAAAAGATTATCATGGAATTTTTCTTAGATGGGGTTGTATCTTAGTGCACATTACATATATCACTATATCATTAGAGTAGGCACTCAACTAGTATATTTGAAAATTGGATTAGAATCTTACCTCCATTCTAGATATTCCATTGCTAGTTGTGCCCTCGTCCAGATCTAGGGAACCTAGTGTGATGCAACACAACCACTTGGTAATGTACCATTACTAACAACCTATATGAATATCATTGACATAATTCCTATTACTCATGACATCTATATTCCTAAACAAATCAAACATCTAATTTAAATGTTGATCTCATATAGCCTTACAATCCTCCTTTGCTTGAGCAAAGAAAAACTTCGTTGGATCCTCAAATTGACATTGATCATAAGTTCAATACACTAGCTCATTTTGACCAAGCCATAGATAAAATGAATCGACACACATACACAAGGCTATATAATTATTCTACATTGTCAAATCAAGTTAGTCCCTTGCATAGTCCAAGTATTTCACATTTGAGCAAGTGAGAAAAAAAAATTGCTTTGTGGATAACACACTAAAATTTTATGCATCAACATTAACCTACATTACCTACAGGAAAAAAAATTCTATTTCTAATGCAATGGAGACCATTTTTACCTAGGGAAAGGGACTCTTGTGTTGGATTACTGAGAGGGCGGGTGAATCAGTAATAGAGAAATTTAATCCTTTTTCACCATAAAATGCAAGTGTTATATCAATGTAGCATTATCATCCAATAGTTGCAGAGTAAATAAAAAATGAACAAATGAGAAATCACACACATACACAGTACACCAGTTTTTAATGTGGAAAGCCAAAGCGGAAGAAAATCACAGAATGTTTTTTCTTATATGTCTTTAAGAATTACATTCATTGGAAGCACCAACTTCCTTTGTTTTCCAGCTACAACTGGAAGGAGGCTCCAACCCCCTAGTTTCTCAGGCTACAACCCGAGGGAAGCTCCAACTCCCAAATTATCTGGCTACAACCAGAAGGAGGCTACAACCCCCTATGTTCTCCGGCTACAACCGTAAGGTGGCTACAACCACCTTTCCTTGCCCCATCCAACCACCCTGACATAGAAGTAGAATGATGGAACCACCGTCACACTATCACTGTGAGATATACTGTCATCAATCTGTACCAATCAACCTGTACCAATCAACCTGCACCAAACAACCTGTACCAATAACCTGAACCATGCATCAACCATTCATCAACCTGTACCTCAACCTGTAATCAACATGTACCATAAACAAGTGCATCAACCATGCACCAATATGTACCAAACAACCTGTAATCAACCTGTACCATAAAAAAGTGCATCAATCATGCACCAACCTATACCTCAACCTATACCATGAAAAATCACATCAACCATGCACCAAACCTGTACAAATAATATGTCACGACAACATGTCCATACAACCTATCACAACAACCTGTCTCATCAATATTATCAACCAAATCATATCTACTCACCAAGATCAATCACCAAGACAACTCTCAAATATGTGCATCAACCAAGCATAACACAACAACTCATAATCATCACCAAGATCAACATGTGCTTCTAATAATATACCAATACAAGTATGCTACATCATCAATAAACCATGTGTCAACAATACTACTAACAAGTGCCTCCAACCATGTACCAAGTATGTACCAATCATGTATCAACTACTCATAAACTATGACTCATCAATATGTACCAACATCATCAACTATACACCTCATGTATGTGCCAACTCATCAACTACTTGTCTTAACCATGTACCCAACATGTACCTCAACCAAAAGCCCTCATCAATTTCATCATCCAAATCTGATTTGTAAATATGTAATAGACCTGGTGTATATGATCACATACCTACAAACCTTCTTTAACTTTAACAACAAGAGACTATCATTTTCATCAAACTTTACTTTAGTCTCACATGACTAGTTTTGGATTAGTCAACAACCCTAACTTGAAATAACCATAACTATGTACCTGTAATGAATAAAGATATAAAAATAGTACAAAATGTTCTGCAATTTGTTATATGCAATTCCTCCGGGTGTCACTACTTGGAACCTCTCATAAAAGGAGTTATATCAAAAATGGCATAACTTGTTGAATTTTGGCTTATTCTAGTGAGCGAACTTGTAGAGCGTGCCCCGCATGGAATATTTGGTTTATGGATATAAAAATTGTACACAGAATACTACAGACTATACTCTAACCAACACATTTTTTCTTACTGAATTTGTATCTGTTATGAAGAAGTTATGGCATTTTTACCTGAAACACTTGTTTTAGACTAGTTTCAGGACTAGCCACAAACCCTATTTTCCACGAAGTTTAACTCAAAAACTACAACGACCCACAAGCTGAAATTTGTACCACATCTACTTGGATATGTTTCCTCAATGGCCTCCCAATTTCATGGTCTGAATCATTCTATAAAAAATATTATTACGAAAATGGTGAGATGACCTGTAAATAACATACCTTAGAAAGAAGCATCAAAAGAATTTATCCTCCCTTGAATTTCGCCCTTCTTTACTTCACCTTCCCTCTAAAATTCGGCTTAGATATCCTTTGGTTACCTTAGTCACCTGTAGATATTCAATATTCTCAAGTGTGATTAAAATGAGAGATCCTTGCCTCTTATTTATACTTTCATGTAGCTTCCTCAAGGGGTTACCTTTTAACCATCTTAACCCACTTTCCTTATTTTAGGGCTAACCCACTTGTCCACTTAGTAATTTCTCCATTAAATTTATTATTTAAATAGTTTATTTTGTATTCACTTTGAATTATAGTACACTCATCACTTCACTTTATTATTTACCTTCTAAAATCTCTTAAACCACTTTGACCTTTTGGGGCTTCTAGATGATTCATGAGGGTTATCCAACTTCACATGGCCATAACTCTCTAACCCTAAGGAGTTATGTGACGTACCACATACCACCAGAAATGGAATGACATGTACTATCCATATAGAATAGTCTTACCTAAAAATATATCAAAAATCATACCATTATCCATCAAACAAACTTGGGTCCATTACCCAAACCTAGGTTCTCCAACTTCACATGGCCATAACTCTCTAACCATGAGGAGTTATGTGACATTCCACATACCACCGGAAATGCAATGACATGTAATACCCATATAGAATATTTTTACCTTTAAATATATTAAAACTCATACCATTATACATCAAACAAACTTGGGTCCATTAGCCAAACCTTTGTTCTACCAGAATTTATCCAAGGGTTGAAATCAATCACTAAGGGTTGACATAAATATACAATATCCCTCTCCAATGGTTGACATCAATGACAACCAACAATCCATATCAATTGTCCATCAACATAAGCCAATTGTGTGACAATATCCTCCTTTGGCATTGATGGAAACACCAACATTGATGGCAACACTTAGTCATGATAGCATTCATGCTTATACTCCTCATCAATGTTTCTATCTCTCCCCCTTTGAAATCAATGGAAAAGGGTATCTCTCTTTGGGGTTGCTCCCCCTGACTGAACTCTCCTTGGGTTGATCCCCCTATCTACATGCATATGTGCTCTCTCTCCAAGCATTTCTATCCTACATATGATAAATCTCTCCCCCTTTTTCATCAATGGAAAAGTTATCTTTCCATTCGGGGCTACTCCCCCTAACTGAATTGTCCTTGGGGATACTCCCCCTGACCGAACTCTTCCTGAAATTGATCCCCCAACCTGAATTTTCCTCTTTAAGGTGCTTCCTCGTGTAAATATAAGACATATAAGATAAGCATTCAAAAGCATTCATTTTGGATTAGAAATTACTCTGAGTCTCTGGCGAAAATACTCAAAGGCTTCCCTTGGAAGAGGTTTTGTAAAGATGTCTGCCACTTGTTATTTTGTGCCCACATATTCAACTATGATGTTCTTCTTTGCAACATGTTCTCATAGAAAGTGATACTTTATTGGAATGTGCTTCTTCTTGGAGTGCATCATCGGGTTCTTTGAGATATTGATGGTGCTTGTATTATCACAATATATTGGAATGGGATCATCATACTCAACGTGTATATCTATCATATTTTGTTTCATCCATAGAACCTGAATACAACATCATGTTGCTGCAATATAATCTACTTTGGTTGTAGATAAATATATTGATGATTATTTCTTTCTTAGCCAAGATACTAAACGAAGAACGTTGTTCCACTGGTGCTTTGTCGGTCATCAATGCAACATGCCCAATCTGCATATGTGTAGGCAATAAGTGATAGATCCTTTCCTTTTGGATACCATAATCCAAAATCTTATGTTCCTTTGAGATATCTGAAAATCCTCTTTACTACTAAGACATGTGATTCCTTTGGTGCTGCTTGAAATCAAGCCACTTGTCCAACTTCCTTGATGTAGAGGTTGTTGTATGCGCTTCCTTTCCATAGTTTGTAAGGATTTGTCATTGTTGTTTATGAGTATTACTCTGTTTTGAATGTGAATTGTTGTATGCATTGCATGTGTCCAAAAAATATCTATCAATTTGGAATCCATTAGCATTGTTCGAGCCATTTACTGTGTAATTATCATACATTATGATATTGTTCCTTTGTCTCTGAACCAATCTATGAATCCATTCTCTCATCCATATGGTCCAAGACTCTACTTGCGAAATTTTCCATAATGTTGACCCATTTATCATTATACTATCATGAAGTCTTGATTAATTTGTTAGCAGTAAGAATCACCCTCAGATTGCAAGAGGATAAGCCCGGTACCCATCAAAATATTTGTAAATGTAAATGAGTGATTAAATGTCAAATGAAAAAAACTTAGAATAAGAATGTTTTAACTCATAAATATGGGCTAGCATGCATAAGCAAACGAGGTCTTGATTAAATCCAGTCAGTGGTTTGGGGTAAAAGTGAATAGAAGGAAGACTTAGTGAGAAAAATGGAAAGGTTTTCTATTAACATCAGGTCTTCAATCAGCCAAGAGAAGAAAAATCAGTCACAAGAACTTCTTGAACTTAAAGTTTAAGAACACTAAAAAAAATCCATAGCAAAATTATAATCAAACATTCATTATAATACAAGCACACCATATCATATGGATCATCCAATCATGAGTATTTCATTATAAGAAGAAATAAGATGATAAAAGGAAACTGACTTCTATTAATCAAAATGTATTAAGTCCAATACATAACCAGAGAAAAAGCTTACTTAGTCAAAATATTACAATCAGGGAGCTCTGCTCAACCATTCGAACCTCTCTAATCATTTGGAAGATGTATTTATAATCAAAAGAGAAAAGGCAACATATAGAGATGCGAGCCAGCCTTCCTATCCTAGGATTCTCTAAAACAAATACAATTCTAACACATGTGTGAATAGATCTTAACAAATTTCTACAATTTAGGAGCCATGTTGGCAACCACTCAAACAAGAATTAAATGGCATGTCTTTTGGCTTAGGCATATTCTTCTTCAGAGCCAAGTGTCCTATAATGCTCGTATGTTTCTTCCAAGTTGCCACCTATGATCCTTGCTTCTCTCCACGTCATCAAAAATCAGGAAGGAGTCATGAATTCAAACCTTTGATTGTAACGGCCAGTTTGTAACACCATTTTGTACCACATTTGGTAGCCAATTCTGTAGCGCCCTTTGCAAAACAACTCTACAGATTCTGTAGCGCTTCTTGTGTAACAAATCTGTAGATTTCGTAGCACCATCCAGTGTAACAGCTCTACATGTTTCATAGTGCCTTCCAGTGTGATAACTCTACTCTTTTCGTAGTGCCACTCATGTGTAACATCTCTACAGATTATGTAGCACTATTGTGAAATAGCTCTGCAGATTCTGTAGTGTCATTGTTGAGTTTGGCTAGGAGATTTGGTAGTGCAATTGCAGAACATCCTGTATAGACGATTCTGTAGCACCATGGAACTACGAAATCTCTGTGTTTTTTCTATGTGATGTAATCAATTCTTCAAAAACATAAAAAAAATTAGCTGATGGACTAGGATCCTGTAGATGCCTGTGTAGGTATAAAACTCATGCTTCCTTGATCATTTCAAACTTGAAAAAAGAGACCACCCACAAAAATGGATCTGTCATCCCCCAACTACTTGATAAATCTAGCACTCCTCCTTGTTGCAGGAGAACTTCCCTCTGTCATAGCAGCATATTTTTCTTTTGCAGGGGTAATCCTCTTAACTGTTGTTTTATCTCTTTCTATTGCAACTTGTACCAGAACATTTAAGTTCCTCTGGGCTAGTTCATCCTTGAAATGTTGCAATTCTTCTTAGAGCTTTCTATTTTGGGACTAAAATCTTATGTTTTTTCTATAGAGGGTCTTAAGTTTCCTATGGAGAGGCAGGACTCTTCTTGCTGAAAACCTTTCCATATCAAGGGTTTCACTGTACATGTCCATGATCTCCTTCATCTTCTTCTCTCGGTCAAACTTTCTGCCTTCAAACGAGCACCTTCTTTACTAGCATCCCTGAGTTGTCTTATCAATATTTTGAAAGTGGGATTACTAGGAGGAGTGTTGCTAGTTTTTATTTTTTTTTAAATGAGAGAAAGAAACTCTGAGTAAAGGTATGTAGGGATGCACTACTCATTTTTATGCCACCATAAAATGGTCATCAAATCTTTAAAAGGTAGGTATTGTCATCCTCCTCACTGCCAACATACTTTGAGATAAAAATGTAGGATGACACAGTGAATAAGGGAGGCTAATGCATGGATCTTGTGAACACAGAATATGGCACTAATAAATCCAAGGAAAACGCAGCACTGGGATAGGGGATCCATAGTGTAGTTTTGGCAGTGATTTCTGTAGCACAGTGTGGACACAAGAGCCAAGTGGATGAATGGGCATTCGAGATTCTGAAGCAAAATGGCTTGACATTAGTATAGGAGAAATTCAGTTGGAAACTGGATATGGAGCATGTGGAAGAAGAGCTACATATGCAAATGGGTGAGAGGAGATGCAGTCAGCAATGCCAGGTGTTACCAAAAGATGAGGTGGGGGTATCTTAACACGTTTCCATGCAGCTGAAAATACTAACGAAATATCTGGAGGTTGTGGTTGATGATGGAAGATCTACAGCAAGCTATGGAACTACTGCATCCACCTCAGCCTCCAATTCATCTCTAATAGTCGATCTCGTAGCACAAACTACAGCTTTGTTTGAACTAGTGATTTCAGCAACGCCGAGCTTAGGATGAAAATTTCAAATTGATAAACAGTTAGCAAGCTCATAAATGACCAAATCTCAATATTCTTTTTTAAAGATAAGGGCACTAAAAACAATGGAAGATATGACATCAGCTGATGAAGTTGAATTATGGTAAAGGAGCATAGGACAAAGGTGCACTACGGAAACTCCTAGTGAGTTGGAAGCACCCTTTTCAAAATTTGATTTGACCCCCTTAACGAACATACGGACAGCATGGAAAGGATAAAGAGCATGAGTGGATGGAGTGACTTGTCAGGTCATTAAGATCATGGGGTCAATAATGCTTGGTATCAAGTCAAAAGGTGAGTCAAAGACATAAACCATAAAATGAACCTAGGCTAAAATCATATGTGTGGGCCAAAAATGTGAGCCAAAACCTAAGTCTTTATTTGTTTAAACTAACCTAAGCAAATCACAAAGAGAAAAATAAAGAAAACCTAAAGAATAAAGGATAAAAATTAAAACCTAAGGGATAAAAGACCCGTGACAACTTCATCTAATAACATAATTCATCAAACTGTACTTCTGCTAATTGACTGCTCTGGATCTATCTTCTCAAACTCTACAAGTTGCTAAAAGGATGGTTCTTTTCTCTATCCCAGTTATCGCATAGACTCCCCGTGTCTAATATTTGTATTACCTGGGAGTCTCTAAGCCAGATGGCTCATAACAATTCCTGCTCTGATGTGTATTCATCTTCATCTTCATTGGTAGATTCATCATCTCTCTGAGCTCTGACTTCTTTCTTTCTGTCTGTTGATTCATCTTTCACTACAATGTCTGAAAGTACAATCTCTTGAACCTATTCCTTATTTACATGTCCTTCTTTTCTTTCAGTTATTTTCCAAACCTTTATGTATCTGACATCTTTATTTTTCTCTATAGAATTTTCTTCATCTCATTTTATTTCCAATCTTGCTATCTCTGGGACCTGGTCTTTGTTCACATGTTCTTCGTGTTTTCTTAACCATACTTTCTTATATCTAATATCAGTGTTCTCTTTCATGGAAGTATCGATCATGCTTCTACAATCACTAGCTATGTGTTCATAGTTATGACATTTGTAACATTCAATGTTACGTGGGGCCATATATGCACTTCTTGCTTGAACATTTATTTTATAATCCCTGCAATCTACAACCTTATGTCCAAAATTAGTACAATAAAAACAATGACCATAAAATAAATTTGCATACTTGGGAGTGAATTATCTTCTTTATGGTGTAGTCCTTCTCAATTTCTAACTTGACTGATCATGATCATGATTGAAGCTTCTTTGTGGCTTGAACATGAATGGTCTTCTTGAAGATGTATCTTCAATAGTTTTCTTATATTTTGGTTTTTGACCATGATTCCTTCCTTTGAGTACTTCTGCATAACTCTTTCTATTTTCTTCATTCTTCTTTTCTAGCAACCTTGAGTGCTTCTGTTCATTCTCTATAACTAATGTGGATGTTTTTGTCTCTTCAACATTCTGGTTGAGCTTTACGATTTTACTTCTCAATGTGACAAATTCTTCTTCAAGATTCTCAACCTCTTCTTCTTTCTTCATTATCTGAGACTTCATGACTTCTCTGTTCTTTTTAATGTGATTATTTCTTCTTCAAGTCCTTTCTCTTCTTCACCAAACTCTGCCTCAAGCTAGTTTAGATAATTAGTTATTTCCTTAAGATGATCTGTCAATATCTTCTCTCTCGTTTCTGCTTCTTCCTTCTGTGCTTCTACGTTGGCTTCCAAATACTTCTTTTGATATTCAAGATTTTCTTCGATCTTTCTGGCTTCTTCTAGCTGAGTTATTAAGTTCTCGATGACCTGTTGGGCTTCTTCAAAAATGTGAACACTTTCCTTTTGTTTCATCAATTCTTTCTTGAGTGAATTGTTTTCTTCTCTTAGTTCATCTAAAACACTAATCAATTTTGCTTCATAATTGTCTTCCTTTTCAATTATTTTTTCTGTCTCATTTCCTTCATGTCATTCTGTTTCAAGATTTCCACATTTTTCACAATTAAATCAAAACAAAATACCTTTGGTGATTATGTACTCTTCATCTTTTGAATATGTTTGACATGGTGAACATAATTCTTCTTGATCTGTATCTGCATCTTCTTTGGAATTTTCTAAATCTGCGATGGGTGAATAATATATGTCATGTAACTTATCCCAAAGATATTTGGTTGATGAAAATTTACCAACCTTTTCTCTTACCGGATTAGGTAATCCTTCCCAGATGAAATCCATTGTTATTTTTTTATTCTTCTTCAATTCCTTCTTGGATACAGTCTTTGCCCTTTTTTACCTATCATATCCTGTAACAACTGATAGCCAAATATAATGTCCCTGTGCCTGTAAAAATACTTTCGTCCTCTTGCTCAACATCGCATACTTAAAACCATTCTGACCATTAAACATTGGTACTAAATAATCAAAATAATCCATGATCTCCTTCCAGTGGTTAAACTATTTCCTGAAGAAACTGGCTCTGATACCAATTGTTGGATTACTGAGAGGGGGGGTGAATCAGTAATAGAGAAATTTAATCTTTTTTCACCATAAAATGCAAGTTTTATATAAATGTAGCATTATCATCCAATAGTTGCAGAGTAAATAAACAATGAAAAAATGATCAATCACACACATACACAATACACCAGTGTTTTATGTGGAAACCCAAAGCGGGAGAAAACCACGGAATGTTTTTTCTTATATGTCTTTAAGAATTACATTCATTGTAAGCACCAACTTCCTTTGTTTTCCAATTGCAACGGGAAGGAGGCTCCAAACCCCTAGTTTCTCAGGCTACAACCTAAGGGAAGCTCCAAATCCTCAATTCTTCGGCTACAACCAGAAGGAGGATACAACCCCCAATTTTCTCCGGCTACAACTAGAAGGTGGCTACAACCACCTTTCCTTGCCCCATCCAACCACCCTAACGTAGAAGTAGAATGATGGAACCACTGTCACACTATCACTGTGAAATAAACTGCTGTAAACATGTACCAATAAACCTACACCAAACAACCTGTACCAATAACTTGAACCATGCATCAACCTGTACCTCAACCTGTAATCAACCTGTACCATAAACAAGTGCATCAACCATGCACCAACCTATAATCAACATGTACCATAAACAATTTCATTAACCATGCACCAACCTATACCTCAACCTGTACCATGAACAAGTGCATGAACCATGCACCAAACATGTACAAATAACATGTCACAACAACCTGTCAAAACAACCTATCACAAAAACATGTCTCATCAATATTATCAACCAAATCAGATCAATCACCAAGACAACTCTCAAATATGTGCATCAACCAAGCATGACACAGCAACTCATAATCATCACCAAGATCAATATGTGCTTTTTATAATATACCAATACAATTAGGCTACATCATCCATAAACCATGTGTCAACAATACTACTAACAAGTTCCTCCAACCATGTACCAAGCATGTACCAATCATGTATCAACTACTCATCAACTATGACTCATCAAGATGTACCAACATCATCAACTATACACCTCATGTATGTGCCAACTCATCAACTACTTGTCTCAACCATGTACCCAACATGTACCTCAACCAAAATCCCTCATCAATTTCATCATCAAAATATGATTTGTAATTCTGTAATAGACCTATTCTGTATGATCACATACCTGCAAACCTTCCTTAACTTTAACAACAAGAGACTAGAATTTTCATCAAACTTTACTATAGTCTCATATGACTAGTTTTGGATTAGTCAACAACCCTAACTTGAAATAATCATAACTATGTACCTATAATGAATAAAGATATGAAAATAGTACACAATGTTCTTCAGTGTGTTTCATGCAATTTCTTCAGGTTTCACTACCTGGAACCTCTTAGAAAAGGAGTTATAGAAAAAATGGCATACCTTGTTGAATTTTTCCTTATTCTAGAGAGAGAACTTGTAGAGCGTGCTCCGCACGGAATATTTGTTGTATGGATCTGAAAATTGTACACATAATACTACAGAATGTACTCTAACCAACACATTTTTTCTTACTGAATTTGGATCTGTTATGAATAAGTTATGATGTTTTTACCCGAAACACTTGTTTTAGACTAGTTTCAGGACTAGCCACAAACCCTATTTTCCACGGAGTGTAACTCAAAAAATACAACGACCCACAAGATGAAATTTGTACCACAGATACTTGGATATGTTTCCTCAATGGCCTCCCAATTTCACGGTTTGAATCATTCTAGAAAAAAAATTATTACGAAAATGGTGAGATAACCTGTAAATAACATACCTTAGAAAGCATCATCAAAAGAATTTATCCGCCCTTGAATTTTGGCCTTCTTTACTTCACCTTCCCTCTGAAATTTGGCTAATATATCCTTTGGTTACCTCAGTCACCTGTATATATTTAATATTCTCAAGTTTGATTAAAATGAGAGAACCTTGCCTCTTATTTATACTTTCATGTAGCTTCCTCAAGGGGTTACCTTTTAACCATCTTAACCCACTTTCCTTATTTTAGGGATAACCCACTTCTAACCACTTGTCCACTTAGTAATTTCTCCATTAAATTTATTATTTAAATAATTTCTTTTGTATTCACTTTGAATTATATTACACTCATCACTTCACTTTATTATTTACCTTCTAAAATCTCTTAAACCACTTTGACCTTTTGGAGCTTCTAGATGACTCATGAGGGTTCTCCAACTTCACATGGCCATTACTCTCTAACTGTGAGGATTTATGTGACGTTCCACATACCACCGGAAATGGAATGACATGTAATATCCATATATAATAGTATTATCTACAAATATATCAAAACTAATACCATTATCCATCAAACAAACTTGAGTCCATTACCCAAACCTGGGTTCTCCAACTTCACATGGCCATAACTCTCTAACCGTGAGGAGTTATGTGACATTACACATACCATTGGAAATGGCATGACATGTACTACCCATATAGAATAGTCTTACCTTAAAATATATTAAAAATCACACCATTATACATCAAACAAACTTGGGTCCATTACCCAAACCTTTGTGCTACCGGAATTCGCTACTGAACTTTATCCAAGGGTTGACATCAATCACTAATGGTTGGCATCAATATAAAATATCACTCTCCAATGGTTGACATCAATGAAAACCAAAAATCCATACCCGCAAGATGAATTATTTACCACAGATACTTGGATATGTTGTCTCAATGGCATAGCAATTTCACGGTTTGAATAATTATATAAAAAAAAGTTATAGCGAAAATGGTGAGATGACCTGTAAATAACATACCTTAGAAAGCACCATCAAAAGAATTTATCCTTCCTTGCATTTCAGCCTTCTTTTCTTCACCTTCCCTCAGAATTTTGGCTTAGATATCCTTATTTACCTCAGACACCTTTTAAAATATCTTAG
>JASDQU010101055.1:596276-610302 GCA_032191745.1 Picea mariana | reverse complement strand
ATTACCCAAACCTGGGGTCTCCAACTTCTCATGGTCATAACTCTCTAACCGTGAGGAGTTATGTGGTGTTCCACATACCATCAGAAATGGAATGACAAGAACTATCCATCTAGGATCTCAGTATTCCAAAATTAATCATGGGTTCTCTTACTCCTCAAAGCATCTTCCTGTGGGGCCTTTCACCATAAGGGGACCACCTTGGAGTTCATCCATCCTTACTTCTTATCAACCATGACAAGATAATAATGAGTCATATTTACATCAAACAATCTTGGGTCCATTATCCAAACCTTTGTGTTGTGGGGCTTTATTCAAGGGTTGACATCAATGACAACCAACCTTAATCAACAATCTCCCCCTTTGGCATTGATGGCAACACTCTGATGCAATACTGAAATCATATCACTCATGCTCCCCCTGGAACCATGCCTATGTCCTCTGTATCTGATAAATTTTCCTTTGTCCTCTGCATCTAATAAATCTCTCCTCCTTTGTCATCAATGGCAAAGGTATCTTTCCATCCAAGGTTGCTCCCCCTGACTGAACTATCCTCGTATGGTGCTTCCTCATGTACATATAAGACATATAAAATAAGCATTCATTTTGGAGTAGAAATAACTCCAAGTCTTTGGCAAAGATATTCAAAGGCTTCCCGTGGAAGTGGTTTTGTAAATATGTATGCCACTTGTTCTTTTGTGCCCACATACTCAACTCTGATGTTCTTTTCTGCAACCTGTTCTCATAGAAAGTGATACTTGATTGGAATGTTCTTCATCTTGGAGTTCATCATCGAGTTTTTTGAGATACTGATGGCACTTGTATTATCACAATATATTGGAATGGGCTCATTATACTCAACCTGTATATCTATCAAAGTTTGTTCCATCCAAAGAACCTGTGTACAACATGTTGCTACTGCAATATACTCTACCTCAGCTGTAGATAGAGATACCGATGATTTTTTCTTTCTTATCCATGATACCAAACACTCACCTAAGTAGAACCTACCCAATCTACATCTGTGTAGGAAATAAAATACAACCTACCCATATGTGTTGCTCCATTGGTGCTTCGTCGGTCATCAATACAACCTACCCAATCTGCATCTGTGTAGGCAATAAGTGATAGATATTTTCCTTTTGGATACCATAATCCAAACTCTTCTGTTCTTTTGAGATATCTGAAAATCCTCTTTACTGCTAATACATGTGATTCATTTGTTGCTGCTTGAAATCATTCCACCTGTCCAACTGCTTACATTACATCTGGTCTGGATGTTGTCACATATAGTAGGTTGCCAATCATTGACCTGTATTGCCTCTGATCTGTAGACTTTGAATCATCATCTTTGCACAACTTACAACTGGATTGCATGGGAGTGATAACTGGTTTGCAATCTTCCATTCTGAACCTCTTTAGCATTTCTCTGATATTCTTGGTTTGAGAAATAAAAATTCCTTGGTTGCTTTGATGTATCTGAACTCCCAGAAAGAAGGGTAGTTCTCCAAGTAACGACATTTCAAATTCATTATGCGTGTCTTTTGCAAATATATGTCTTAACCTGTCATCATCACTACCAAAAATAATATCATCAACATAAACTTCAATTAATAAAATATTACCTTGACTTACCTTGATGTAGAGGTTGTTATCTGCACTTCCTTTTCTGAACCCTGCCTACTGCATATACTTATCCAGACTGGAATACCATGCTCTAGGAGCTTGTTTTAGACCATACAAGGCCTTATTTTATTTACAAACATAGTATGTGTTCTCTGACAACCGAAATCCTTATGGTTGTTCAATGTAGACTTCTTCTTCAAGTTCCCCATTCAGGAAAGATGATTTTATGTCCATCTAATATACTATAACATTTTTGGAGCATGCATAAGATAAAAGTAAACAGATCACTTCCATTCTGGCAACTGGGGCAAATGTCTCTTCAAATTCGATTCCTTCAATCTGTGCATATCCTTTACATACCAATATAGATTTGTTTCTTGTAACCTGTCCATATTCATTCAATTTATTCCTGAAAACCCATTTTGTGTCGATCACATTCTTATTCTTTGGTCTTGGAACCAATTCCCAAGTGTCATTTTTCTCTATTTGATCCAATTCTTCATCCATGGTCTTATTCCAAAATTCATCCTCGTTGGCTTCTTCAAAACAGTTTGGTTCATTTGTAGATAAGAGTGCTAGATGTGTTTGCTCTGGTGAACGGGTTTTTCTTCTAGTCTCAACTCTTGCGCCTTTGTTTCCAATAATCTGATCTGAAGGGTGATTCTTTTGTACTCGTTTGCTAAGCGTCTTTGGAGATACTTTATGAACTTGCTCTTCTGCTTCTGTTGGATTGTCTTCATCTTCATCTTCCTCTTCTACTTCTTTTTCATCTTCTTCTTCGAAAATTTGTTCCATTGATTTGTTTTCTTCTTCCTTTGATTATGGTCTGCCTGTTTCATCAATTGTTATGATTGGGTATATTAGGTAAATCCTCCATTTGTCCGTGCGTGGGCCACTTTGAATGTTCCCATAGGAAAGGACATGCGATTAGGTCCTCCATGCGGCGTCGTACCTCTTGAGTTCCTAATGTTAGGTCATGTGGTCGATGTCCGTTGATCCATTCCATTTGTCGCCGCTCTCCCTTTATTTGGGGAGAATTCCTTTGTCTTGCAATTGATGACCCTACATTGATTGGACGTTGAGGCAGTAAAGCATGGAAGCAATAAACCATCCAATGAACAAACATACCTACACAAAAAGGAAAATATGACAAACAAGATACGATAGATACTTGGGAGCAAGATCTGCCTAGTTGATGCTTTCCACATTTTTGTTCAATCTTATATTGTAACACTTGTATGATTTCCTTGTACTTGAGTAACCAACAAGTATTCCTTTGTCCACGCAAGAGTCAAACTTTCTCATTCTTCCATCTTCTCTTTTGATGTAGCATTTGCTTCCAAAAACTCTGAAATGCTTCACATTTGTTGGTCTTCCTTTCCATAGCTCGTAGGGAGTTTTATCAGTGTTGTTTCTGAGCATTACTCTGTTTTGAATGTGAACTGGTGTATGCACTACCTGTGTCCAAAATATATATGTCAATTTGGAATCCATTAGCATTGTTCGAGCCATTTATTGTACTATCATGTTCTTTCTTTCAACAACTCCATTATGTTGAGGTGTCCTAGCAACAGAGAATTGCCTTTTTATTCCATGACTGCTACAGTAGTCCATAAATTCCTTTGAAGTGAACTCTCCTCCATTATCAAATATCAAACATTTGATTCTTGAACCCATCTCATTTTCAACCATTTCCTTGTAGATCTTGAAGTTTTCAAAAGCTTTTGACTTGTTCTTGAGAAAGCAAACTGCAGTCATTCTTGTATAATCATCAACTAATAACATAAAGTATTTTTCACCTTTTAAGCCCTTTGTTGTAGTTGGTCCAACTAGATCAATGTGCACAATTTCCAGTGGTCTTGTTGTTGAATATTCCTTTGATTTGAACCTGGTCTTTGTTTTCTTTCCTTGTTGACAATGCTTGCATAAAGTGTTGGTTGGTTTCATGATCTGGGGCATTTCTCTGACTGCTTCTCTTTTGATGACTTTGACAAGGTTATCAAAATGCATGTGCCCCATTCTTCTATGCCATAGCCAACTTTCATCTTCCTTTCCTAGACAACACTTTTCATTTCCAATTTCACTTAACACATATATGTTGTTTGAAGTTCTTGCAGTTGTACCGACCAATTTCCCTAAACCTTTTTTTCTTATCTCACACTTTTATGAATCGAAAGTAAGTTTATGACCTTGGTCACACATTTGACTCACACTTATAAGATTATGTTTCATATCTTCTACCAGTAGAACATTTTGTGCCTTTTCATTCTTGTTCCCAATTCGGACTATGCCTTGTCCAATGATTTTGGCTGAATTATCATTTCCGAAGGAGGCTGATCCATTTTTTTCTTTTCATAATGTAAGAAATTTGTCTTTATCACCTGTCATGTGTTTTGAACATCCACTGTCAACATACCAACTTTGTTTCTTCTGCTTAGCTTGTAGAGCGATTGTGCATTCTTCATTGTTATACTGATCTTGCTTTCTTATCCATGTCATTTTATGAGGTTCTCGTCTGTGACTGTTGAGGTTCTTTAGGAGGGAATGTCATTTTGTAATCCTTGGCCATGTGTCCAAAATTGTTACATTTGTAACATTCCACTTCAGTGCTCAAAGATTCAAACCTATTGTAACTTCTTCTTTGTGTGTCACTAGGTCTCCTTGAATAATCCCTTTGTGTATAACTCTCAAAGTTGTTATTGTTCCTGTTGTTAGCTCTGTAGTTCACAGCTTTATGTCCAAAATTATAACATGCATAACATAAACCAAAAAATATAGTTTGATACCTGAGAGTTGAAGATCTTCTGAAAGGAGGTGCTCTTATGAATCCTTATTCTTCTTGAGGCCCATCTGTCTGTTGTTGATTCTGAAATCTGAATCTTCTTGGTGGAGGAGTCCCTGTAATCTTCCTTGTATATATTCCTATCCTCTTTTATTGTTTCTGCATAGCTCTTTGGATTTGTCTCTTGCTCTGTTGTTTTGGAGCTTGATCCCTTTTCTGTCTGATTGTATCCAAGTCCAGAATTGTCAAGATGAGATTTTTTACTGCTAATAATGTCATTTAGAACTTTTGAGCTATTCTGCATATTTTTCTTTTGAATATCCTTTCTTAGTGTGACAACCTATGCTTCCAAGTTTCCAATGATCTTGTCATTTTCTTCTAGTTGTTATTTGAGTGTTTCTTCAATTCTTTTATCTTCTTCTATTTGAACCTTCAATTTTGTGATCATTTGTTCTAATTCTCAAGTGTCCTTTTTCTTTTCTAGTTCTGCTTCCAATTTCTTGTTTTTCTTCTTTTCTCTTCTAATAACTTCTATGGCACACATTAATTCTTCTCGATAGTCAACTTCCGCCTCTTCAATTTCTTCTTTGACTTATTAACATTCTTCTTCGGCTTCTTCATATTCTTCTTTAGAGTCTTCTTTGTCAGAGTCTTTTACTGCCATGAATAGAACTCTTCTTGTCTCATTGTCACTGACTTCATCTTCATACGATGATGAGATGTCTTCTTTGGTGCATAAGCTTTTCTTGAAAACTTTCTTTGTAGTTCTTTTGTCTTTATATGTTTGTTTTCCTTTTGAGTAACCTTCATCATTTCTCTTTTTCTTATGAGTACATTTGTTACCAAAATGACCAATACCATCACAATTAAAACAAATTAAAGGGAGATTACCTCTATACCTATCGTTGGTTCCCTTGTAGAGTATTTTGATGAAGTTGGCCACTTCTTCATCATCTTCTGAGGCGTCACTGTTGCTACTATATTCTTCTTGTTCCTTTTTATTTTTCTTTGATCTTTTGGATTCCTTGAAGGCCGCTTCTTTTACATCTGGATTTTCCTGCTCAGTTCTCATTTCATATGCTATGAAGATTCCATGCAGTTCGTCCATGCTTATTGAGTCTAGATCCAATATTTCTTCTAGTGCTGATATCTTAGGGTTGAGTCTCATAGGAAGAGATCTTAGTATCTTTTGAACAATTACAGATTCTTCAATTTCTCTCCCAATCCTATGATTTCATTCATTGTTTCATCAACTCGTAAGATGTAGGTTGTGATATCTTCATCTTCCTTCATTTTTAGTTGTTCGAGATGACCTATGTAAGTCTGAATATTTTTTTCTTTGACTTTTGTATCTCCTTCATAAATATTTTGAAGCTTGTCCCAAATCTCTTTAGTGGATTTACAGTGTGAAAATTTGGTGAATATTGTATCGCTAAGACCATTCAAAAGTGCATTTGTGGCTTTGGAATTATTCTCACCAAGTTTTACTGCTTTGTCATTTGTTGGTGGAACTGCTGGTGTTGTGTATCCATCTACAATTGATTGCCAAACTTGAAATCCTTGTGCCTGTATATATGTCCTCATCCTTATGCTCCAAAAAGCATTCTTATGTCCATCAAACTGTGGTATTCCATTTTTATATGAGTTGGTACTCTTCATGATCTACCTTTCAGTGACTAAGCTGATTTCTGAAGGAACCTTCTCTGATACCAATTGTTGGATTATTGAGAGGGGGGGTGAATCAGTAATAGAGCAATTTAATCATTTTTAACCATATAATCCAAGTGTTATATCAATGAATCATTATCATCCAATNCAGTGACTAAGCTGATTTCTGAAGGAACCTGCTCTGATACCAATTGTTGGATTATTGAGAGGGGGGGTGAATCAGTAATAGAGCAATTTAATCATTTTTAACCATATAATCCAAGTGTTATATCAATGAATCATTATCATCCAATAATTGCAGAGTAAATAAGCAATGAAAAAATGAAAAAACATACACATACACAATACACCAATGTTTTTCATGGAAACCCAAATCGGGAGAAAACCACGGAATGTTTTTTCTTATATGTCTTGAAGAATTACATTCGTTGGAAGCACCAACTTCCTTTGTTTTCCAACTGCAACTGGAAGGAGGCTCCAACCCCCTAGTTTCTCAGGCTACAACCTGAGGGAAGCTCCAACTCCCCAATTCTCTGGCTACAACCCCCTATGTTCTCCGGCTACAACCAGAAGGTGGCTACAATCACCTGTCCTTGCCCCGTCCTGCCGCCCTAAAGTAGAAGTAGAATGATGTAACCACTGTCAACCTGTCACTGTCAGATATATCATTGTAAACTTGTACCAATAAATCTGAACAGGATCAAACCCCAAAAGCGAAGTCTATTAGATCTGATATAAGTGGAAACTGGGGGGAAGAGGTAATTGGAAACCAGAGGGAAGAGGTTATTGGAAACCAGAGGAAGAGGTAATTGGAAACCAACCTATAATCAACTTGTAACATAAACAAGTCCATCAACCATGCACCAACCTATACCAAATAACCTGTAATCAACATGTACCATAAACAAGTGCATCCAACCATGTACCAAGTATGTACCAATCATGTTTCAACTACTCATCAACTATGACTCATCAATATGTACCAATATCATCAACTATACACCTCATGTATGTGCCAACTCATCAACTACTTGTCTCAACCATGTACTTAACATGTACGTCAACCAAAATCCCTCATCAATTTCATCATCAAAATCTGATTTGTAGCTTTGTAATAGATCTGGTGTATATGATCACATTCCTGCAAACCTTCCTTAACTTCAACAACAAGAGACTAGCATTTTCATCAAACTTTTCTTTAGTCTCACATGCCTAGTTTTGGATTAGTCAACAACCCTAACTTGAAGTAATCATAACTTTGTACCTGTAATGTATAAAGACATGAAACTGATACACAATGTTCTTCAGTGTGTTTTATGCAATTCCTCCAGGTGTCACTTTTTGGAACCTCTCAGAAAAGGAGTTATAGCAAAAATGGCATACCTTGTTGAATTCTGGATTATTCTAGAGAGCGACCTTGTAGAGCATGCCCCACATGGAATATTTTTGAATTGATATGAAATGGTTACAAAGAATACTACATACTATACCCTAACCAACACATTTGGTTTCACTGAATTAGGATTTGTTATGAATAATTTATGATGTTTTTACCCGAAACACTTGTTTTTTACTAGTTTCGGGACTAGCCACAAACCCTATTTTCCATGGAGTGTAACTCCAAAAATACAATGACACACAAGCTAAGTTTTTTACCAAAGATACTTGGATATGTTGTCTCAATGGAATAGCAATTTCACAGTCTGAATCATTAAATAAAAAAAAGTTATAGCAAAAATGGTGAGATGACCTGTAAATAACATACCTTAGAAAGCATCATCAAAATAATTTATCTTTCCTTGCATTTCGGCCTTCTTTTCTTCACCTTCCCTCATAATTTTTCTTAGATATCCTTGTTTACCTCAGACACCTTTTAAAATATCTTAAACCACTTTGACTACTTTGACCTTTTGGGGCTTCTAGATGACATATGAGGGTCTTCCAACTTCGTAAGGCCATAACTCTCAAACCGTGAGGAGTTATGTGACGGTCCACATACCACCAGAAATGGAATGACATGTAATATCCATATAATAGTATTATCTGAAAATATATCATAACTCATGCCATTATCCATCAAACAAACTTGGGTCCATTACCCAAAACTGGGTTCTCCAACTTCTCATGGCCCTAACTCTCTAACCGTGAGGAGTTATGTGGCATTCCACATACCATCGAAAATGGAATGACAAGCACTATCCATATAGGATCTCATTATTCCATAATTAAGCATGGGTTCTCTTACTCCGTAAAGCATCTTCCCGTGATGTCTTTCACCATAAGGGGACCACTTTGGAGTTCATCCATCTTTACTTCTTATCAACCATGACAAGACAATAATGAGTCATATTTACATCAAACAATCTTGGGTCCATTACCCAAACCTTTGTGTTGTGGGGCTTTCTTCAAGGGTTGACATCAATGACAACTAACCTTAATCAACAATTGTATATCATCATTTAAATTTTATAGGTAAAATTGATTAGGTACTAAATATATTTTGATATTCTATTGTGTGACAAAAATAACTAATGACCTTTCATAAATGTGTTTGACAGCATATCATGCCATTGGAAATTAGGGTGGATTCATATCTTACCCTTGACTTGAGGAATTCCATAAGTCAATTGTCAACATTTGCAAGGTACGTGGTATGGAATGCTCATGTGTGAGAGACATAGGGATATTGTATTTCATTTTAATTTTTTACTAAAGGTTCATGATAATTTACTATTCTTATATTAGGTGGGTGACATCCAAGGAGATTCACGAATGAGAAGTGCCAAAATGGAAGAAGGAAATTGCAGAAATTGTATGTGTATTTGAGAAGGATCTCCCTACAAGTTCATTTACTTATATACATATTCGATGACATTGAATTGGTGGGTGTCGTATCAACGAGGTGGATGTTTTTATTTGAGAGGTATATGAAAACTATAAAAATATATGTCTGACAAAAGGCACATCTAGAGGGTTGCATGGTTGAAGGGTATGTATTTAATGAATAATTTTTCTTCCTATGTGAATTCCTTGGTAAGGATTTCGAAGATGGGCCACTCTTCTGGGATGAAGAACGAGCATCAAATATTATTGATGGAGAAAAACCACAATATAATGGTGTTCAAGTAGAAATTAGTAAGTAAACTCATTATCATTGTGGTTGTTTTTATTGCAATCATTAATTTACTCTATAATTTATTTGTCAAATTAATAAAATGGCCTTTGGAGTTCGAAATAAACATGTTGACATGTAATAGGTGTAGACAAAAGTGTTATACTCGACAAGTTCATTATGTACCACATCAACTTTATGAACAAATGGATTGATTTGTATGATAAAAAGAGATAAGAAGTGTTAGAAGCAAGGAGACAATTTAAGAGATCGAACCCAAGGAATACCCCATTTCCTATTGATCTGCAAGGGGAATGGGGCAAAGATTGCACACTAGAATGGGTTATTAAACAAATTCAATATCAAATAGAAGTTGCAAGTATAGATTCAAACATAAAAGAAGATGAAATCAACATGTCTAGAGGATGTAAAAGAAAGGTACAATTGGAATTTTACAAAATGTTGTTTCCTTACAGTTTTGACACTATCAATTATTTTAATATTCGTCATTATATTTGTTTTAACCAAAATAAATGGTCTTTTATAGGCAAGGAAATATCCAACAATGTGGGCATATGGTCGAAATTATCATGTAGAATGTATATATGTAAAGAGAGGATCCTTTGATTGTGGCATCATGGTTGACTTCAAGCAATCCAATCTATCAAGCTCAAAATATAAGAATATTATTGAAGGAAATCTACAATATGTTGGGAAAATACAAGAAATTATTGAGTTGGATTACTGGTCTTTTAAATGTTTTATTTTTAAGTGTAGATGGTATAAAGAATTTGAGAGGACACAAAGACATGATACCCATCATGGATTGTTTTCTATAGATTCCTCAAGGTTCCTACCGAAGGATAAGGAGCCCTATGTTCTACCAATTCATTGTGAGCAGGTATTTCTTTATCTCAAACAAGAATCGGTAGTGATCAATAATCTATTAATACATTATTTATTGCGAATATATACATGTGTTTATTAATGAATAAAATTGTTATGACATACTTCTAATATATGTATGTACTCGTTCATGTGCAAGTATTTTTCTATGAATATATTCTAGACTGGAAATGGATGTTTATCATACATTATGATCCAAGATTAAGGCATGTACTTGACGATGCATTAGTGGATACTGAGAAAACCAATGATGGCCAACAAAATGAGAGAGAGGGATTAGAGAACATCGAATAAATTGACATCCATGATGATGTTGAAGATGGTTATGTTCAGACACAAGAAAACAACAATCCAGAGTTAGATGATGTTATGGAATACAACAATATGGATGGTATAGAAAATGATGATCCAAATACATCTGGTAACAATATGGATGGTCTACAGTCAAATTTCAATGATGATGAAGATGATGCAAGTCAAGATGAGGATGATGATAATATTAACTACTTGAAATCTCATATGAACATTGACAATGATACACTAGATGACATTGTTGCAAACAATGTTGTTAATGACCAAGACTTCTAAATTTTCAAAAATATTTGTAATCCATGTTTAAAAAATGATGATTCTTATGGCCTAAACTTTGAAATGGTCTAGTATTATTTTTGTCAATACAAATTACCTATTGCAATATCCTTAAAGTGTTCAAGATATGGTATGAATTTTTGGCAGAAAAAAAAAAATAGGATTACTTGGATGCTTCTTCCATTCATTTTGTATCAACATATGTTCATGAAGACACAAAAGTTAATAAAATATTAATGCACATATCTCACAATGATTTGAAWAARWAACTKTGTTMACTTCATTATTTTTATATTGTTTKYATTTTAATKTTGGGCWTAATTTTTTATTATGTTTTATTAAGAAYTAAACATAAAAYAATTAAACAAAATAAAAGATTTTAATCAYCTAGAATTAGGTGAAAATTTAATAAATTAAAGCTCAATTTTAGTTTCCTATTTCATATCAAAACATGAATATTCAATCTCAATGATTTCACTAAGTCTTAAAACCCTCCCATATCGTCAATGCATACGCCTAGTCTAACCATGTAAAATTTCAACGCATACAGTCTCATTTTGAAGAAATTTCAACGTTGTCCCCATTCATTGCTCATTGTGTCGGGTCGGTTGATGGAATTGCAAATGGGAGTGTTGGAAGACATTCCATGACATTTCAAGAGAGTTCCAACCAAGATTTTGTATATGGGAATGAAAAATGATGAAAATGAGACCACATAATGAAGTTGCATGCAAATGGGGAGGATGTCAAAGATTATGCRGGGACGTCAGGAATCGTTGAGTCTTGAAACCCTCTCATACCATCAAGGCATGTGTCTCATCTAACCATGTAAAATTTCGATACATATAGGAACATTTTGAAGAAATTTCAATGTTGGCACCATTCATTGCTCACCATGCAGCGTCAGTGGATGACATTGGTGATGGGAATGTTGGAAGACGTTCCATGACATTTCAAGATAGTTTTGACAAAGATTCTATATATGGGAATGATGAATGATGAAAATGAGAGTGCATGATTAACATTGATTCAAACGTGTATGATCCAAAAGATTATGCGAGGAAATCATGAATCCTTGAGTCTTGAAACCCTTGCATACCATCAAGGCATGTTTCTACTCTAACCATGTCAAATTTCGATGCATACAGGCACAGTTTGAAGAAATTTCAACCTTCACCCCATTCACTGGTCATCGTGTGACATCGATGCATGACATTGGTGATGGGTGTGTTGGTCGAAGACATTCCATGGCATTTCGAGAGATTTTCGACAAAGATTCTATAGATGGGAATTATTACGAATGATGATAATGAGACGACATGATAAATGTTGATACAAAAGTAGACGATCTCAAAGATTATGTGAGAAAGTCAGGTAATATCTTTCAATCTTGAGACCCTCTCATACCGTCAAGGCATGTGTCTACTCTAACCATGTCAAATTTCGATGCATCTAAGAACAATTTGAATAAATTTCAACATTGGCCCCATTCATTGCTCACCATGTGGCATTGGTGGATGACATTGGTGATCAACGTGTTGGAATATGTTCCATTAGATTTCAAGATAGTTTCAACAAACATTTTGTAGATGTCAATGACAAATTAGGACAGTGAGACTGCATGATGAATATTGATGCAAACGTGGATGATCTCAAATATTATGTGGGGACATCATGCATCCTTGAGTATTGAAACCCTCACATACCATCAAGGCATGTGTCTAGTCTAACCATGTCAAATTTCAATGCATATAGGAACAGTTTCAAGAAATTTCAACATTGTACACATTCACTACTCATCGTGCGGCAATAGTGGATGACATTGGTGATCAGCATGTTGGAAGGTGTTCCATGAAATTTCAAGAGAGTTATGACAAATCCCTAAATCTCCTAACCCCTAAGACATTGACCCTTAAATTCTTAAGCCCTAATTCTTAAAATCGTAATCCCTAAACCTTAGTTAATCACTAATACCTTAACACAAAATCCCTAAATCCCCTAACCCCTAATCCATTGACCCTTAAACACTTAAAACATAATCCCTAATCCCTTAATCCATAAACCCCTATGCCCTGAGAACTTAAACATCAATCCCCTAGCCCATAATCCCTAAGCCATTAATCATTAAACTACCTGACATGTAAGTGCCAAATCCCTTATCTCTTGACCCTTAATCCCTTAAACCCTAACCCCTAATCCCTTAACACTTAATCCATGTACCCAAAATCCCTAAATCCCATAATCCTCAAATCCACTATCCACTTAAGCCCCAACACCTCAACTAATTAACTATTTAGGCACATCTGGCGCTAAATTTGGCGTTATTTACGGTGCTATTAGTGCCTAATTTAGCACCTACATGTTTTGGTCGACAAAAAAAAACACCAAAAATAGCGCCATCCCCATAAATAGCATCGAATTTTTCAAAAAATTGGAGAAAAATAACTAAACCAATCTTTGGAAGCAAAAAATGGAGCAAATCACAGGGATTTGTTGTAATGTCATTCGCTCAAATCCTATTTATACTAATTTTATCTACCAAAAAAAMCATCAAGAGGAATATATTTCTAGAAGTAGAAGCTTCTATTAGGTCTTCTTACATTTGAATTATTCTTCCTTATTATGTTAAGAACAGCCTAGATCTGCTTGTTGTTTCATGTGATTCTAAGCCATGACCAAATTTTATTTGAGAGTACGGAGGATGGCCATGTGGGATGYAATAGTTTGATCCACCTACTGAACCTTAGAGACACTGTGAATGTAGGATATAAATGAAGGTAGCTTGTGTCCATAGACTGCTTCAAAGGGAGTCATGCAAGTGGTGGAATGGTAAGAAGTGTTGTACCAACATTCGGCTAGGGTAACCACTGAACCCATTGATTTTTTCTGTCAGATGAAAAACACCTCAAATATGTTTCCAAACACTTGTTGATTGCTTCAGTTCGTCCATCAGTTTGGGTATTATATGTTGTGCTAAGATGCAATTGGGTTCCCTATAGGTGGAACAATTATTTCCAAAAAGTGCTAGTGAAAGTTGGATCATGGTCAGAAACAATAGAATGAGGCATGCCATGGAGTTTGAAGATATTATCCATAAAAATTTCAGCCATTGTGGATGTTGTGAATGGGAGTTGAAGAGCCCATAAATGATCATATTTGGAAAGATGATCCACTACTACCATGATGACTGAATTATTTACAGATTTAGGTAAGCCAACAATTAAGTCCATAGAAATATATGTCCAAATAGTATTTGAAATCGAAAGTGATTGGAGTGTTCTTGGAGCTTTGAAAATCACTCCCTTATTGCATTGGTAGGTATCACATTCAGTCACAAAGGTGTGAAT
>JASDQU010101055.1:574588-587260 GCA_032191745.1 Picea mariana | reverse complement strand
ATCAATCTGGAGGCGCACATTTTCACAATGCCCTCCACATTACATGGAACCCAAATTGGCTATCATGATTTGTAAATTACTGATTGTGTTATCACCATTTAAATTTTGGTGTGAAATCAATATTTCAGGGTTTAGTGAGGTGCTAAACTGATTTGGAAGTCAGATAAATTTGGGGAAGTGCCATAAAATGGAAAAAGAGATTAAATTTGGCAGAGGAGTTAAGAAAATCGGGCTCTAAAGGGCATAGATCGCCATTCGCCGAGATCAACGATTGGGAGATATTTCGTAGTTTGAAACAACACGGAGGTTAAAATATCTAAGCGGTCTCGAAATTTCAACCGTGGTTTCCCCGCAAAGGTACGTGGCATATTCAGGTGTATTTCGGAGAAAAAAGTGGGTATACTCAAAACCACCCCATCAAACACCTGAAATCATGTGTTAAATTTCATTAATTGGGTCAAATCAGAGGGCTACATGTGAAATTGAAACTTGGCGTCGAGTAAAATCATCCTGAAAACCGTGTTTGTGTACCATTCGTCTACGTTGTTAGCCGAATGTGAGAGGTCGCTATCCCCATAAGGATTTTTTTCAGTATCCAATGATTGTAATTGATTGCGACCGTTACTCAAAAACCAGGTGATATTACTCTATTTTGGGAAATTAACGGCTTATTCCAGAACGAGATATCCGCAAATCGAATCGCTCGTCCAGCTCATGTGCAGTTGAGRGAAATAGGCTCATGTTTCCTAGAAAACCAGAGGAAGTTGAGGAGAAAGATTCAGCRGTTTTCAACAAATCAGGAAGTTCGAAGAATATGACAGAATTATCAAACAAAAACAGAGAAAGGCATGTTGCGCAAATCCTAACAACAAAATCTCATGCAAAATCTGTCGATGAGACAAGATCGGGCGAAGAGATTAGGCTGAATCCTACTATGAAGGATTTGATTATTAATGGATATGTGGATGAATCCAACACACAAGTTGGTGTAAGCAAAAGGAAAAAACAACGAAAGCAAGAGGCTAAAGCTAGAACAGTCAAAAGCGTTGAAGAAAATCAACCTARCTGGCTTGACACGTTATGGAAGAGATTGAAAACCTGAAATAAAATAACAATCTAAATCAAGTATATTTCAGAGAATCTTGTGATAATGTAGACGGGTGGCATTTAGTGGTAAGATCCCATATATTTYAGTTTCTATTTGTAACTGTTCCCTAGAAAGTAGGAGTTCGKTTTTGATGATTTACTCCCTCTGTAACCGATGTCTATTTTTGGAATCTTGAAAAGAATGACCCATTTTTTGGTCTCATATGTAATTTATTTACATATATTGTTAAAAATATAAAAATGGTTCGACTGGACGGAGAGGGGCTTGCCTTTGTAGCAGGAAAACTTTGTGATTTCTTATGAATTTTAATACAAGAAGAGAAAGTTTTCTTAGATAGTCGAGATTCATCATGGTGTTGATGTTCAGTATGTTTTCCTGTATTTCATATTCATGAATGTGTTTTGCTACTAGTAATAATCTTTAAATAAAAGAAGGAATTCATCTTGTTGGTGCTCCTTCTCACATTGATTATACTTGTTATGTGTTGATTGTTTTCTAGTTCAGAATTCACCCTTGATTGGTGCTATGTTTTCGGTATCCAATCTTTATGCTACTTATTCTAAAACTATACCAAGAAATTCATCCTCTGTTAGATGCCTCTTGTCATAGTGTTCTTTCCTTTCTTTCCAACTTCCATGTCATATTACTTATTTGGCTGAACACGRTGCTTATTTTTCCTTTGTTCCCTCRGGAATACATAGCTTATAAATCTTCATATGATTTCAGGAGTTGACCCCATTTCCCAATGGCCATGTTCTCTTGTTTCTCCTACCAACCTTTCAAAAACTATCCTATTGCAKAATCTGACCTCTGTGTGTCCATTGCCAAATATTTTTTATTATTTTCAGTCTCTACATGTTTGAGAGAGCCCTTTGTAGTTGGAAGGGTCAGAATCCAACTAAAGTTGGTTGAAACAGTTACCTCTGTCGTTTGTTTATGAGCCGAAAAAATTTACAGAGTGCTAACATTCTGGCATCATTTCCAAGGAATGAAGGTGAAATATTCCATGGGAGAAACGATAAATTTTAGATCTGAGTACTCATGGTGAAAAGTATTCAAACACAGAAAGGTTGTAGATCATTCACCTGGCGACTCCATTTTCAAGAATCTAGAATTCAAAATTTCCATGGCGACTCCACTGCCCAAAGACTCAGTAGCCTGAAGATTTTATTGGTGACTCCACTCAAGGTTTAGATGTGATTCAGAAACTCCACTGGAAGATGAGATCCCTTGACAGAGGTATGAAAGGACATCATGGGAGAAAACAATTATCTAAAGTTGAGTTTTTTCCAAGACATAATATTTTTGTTATTAATTACCTTTTGTCCTTTCCTAAACATGCTAAGCCGATTTTTCTTTACCTACTACATTCAAATGATGATCATGAGAATCTTGAAATTGCATATCCCCCTCTTAAATTTATACATGTATCTCCTCAGTTTATCACTTATTTTGATAATAATATTCCATCTAAGACATGTGATGACCATAGCCAAGTTAATGAGCCTCATGAAACCAAGTCCGATATCTTACCTCTTATACTTGATCCAACACCCTCCAAGATTCAGCATAGATACAGTCCTTTAAAATTACCTCACATCCTTCATAATTTTCATCCAAAGCACTATAAGTACCTACCTGTGTTTGATGGAAAACCTAATGCCATCACAGCTGAAAAACACATCCAAGATTTTGAATATTTTATGGATTTGTTTGAGGTTGATCATGATGATGTTTGTATGAGGGCCTTCTCTCAATCCTTGAAAGGGGATACCAAAGACTGGTTTAAACATTTGCAGCCAGAGACAATTATCCCATGGGAGGAATTGAAGAATGTCTTTTTGAAGTTTTGGGGCAAGAAGAAATCTTTGGATCTACATATTACAGAGTTTTATGCCTTAAAAGGGCAGAGCAATGAAACTATTTCTACATTCAGTAGAAGGTTTCCTAGTATTTATTACAATTTGCTCAAAGAAATTCAACCCACTGAAGTTGTTGCCATGCTCCATTATGCAACAACTTTTCATACAGATTTGTCTTTCCTCCTAATGGAAAGAAGACCTAAGTCCTTACAGCAAATGTTTAATGATGCTCAGGAGATTCAACACAATATCCAAGCATGTAAATAGATTCAAAATGAGGAGTTGGATGCTAAAGAACATGATAGTGAGTGTGAATAGAGAATAGTTGATTTGAATCTGGAGCATAGAGTTAATAATATCATATGCCCTCTTGAAGTTTTAAATGCTAATGATTTTTCAAAGGATTATATTCCACTTATTAAAAGAGAAGACACTAATGTAGCTTTTGATCCATACCATGATAAGCATGGGGCTGATTGTTTTATGTATTCATTTGTAGACAGTCAAGAAGATGAGTTTGCAAATCAGCTTGTTAAAGAGTAGGTTGATGTTCCAAGATTTTCCCTGTTAGATGACATTGCAGATGTTGTTGATTTGCCTATATATGATGAATATGATGATGATTGTGATGTTGAATTCCTAGAACAACCAGTTGCATGTTCTCTATCAGAAAATGTTCCTTTTTAGCATTCCAATGAAAGTAATCATCCTACATATCACAGTTACAAAGAAGAAAGTATTGAATCAGTTGAAGGAATTTCCTTACCTTTATGTTTTTCTTCATTTAAATTGTTGAAAGAAAATTCTAAGATCATTATTGAAGCAAAGGAATGTGTGCTAATGTCAAATCACACTGATTCACTGGAACAAATTGACAAGAAATTGCATCCATTGGTCAAAAATGAAGCAAAAAATGAGTGTGTTCAACAATCCAAAGAAATTGAAAGATGTGCATATGACAGCAATGAAAAAAATGAAGAAGGTTTTGAATCAGGTGAAAGAACCTTGCCAATGTGTTTTGCTTCTTTCAAATTGCTGAAGCAAAATGTTTATAATGTTTCAAATCAGAAATCCTTCAGACATGATGTTGAATATGAAGAAAGCAGTGGACTTGCAAATGAAAGATATCTTCCATTATGTTTTTCTTCCTTTGAACTGTTGAAAGTAAATCATGAGATAACAAAGGAATTTGATCAAGAGATTGTTGTTAAAAATCACTTCTCCTGGAATTGATGAAGATATTCAGCAAGATTTCCAGCAAAACAAAGTGCTTCAAAGTTGTTTTTCTTCCCCTATGAATGATGTGGTTGTTCAAATTCTAAGTGGATTAGACATAGATGAGGGTTCTGAAATTGCATCTATGAAGACTTCGAGCAGTGAACAAAAAAGTGACATAGAGTTTCAAGAAAGAAACAAAACAGTGTATGCCACTGTTCAATCAGAAATATAGAAAGATAATAAAGAGGCAGTTGTTTTATTTGATTCCTTTGAAGATCATGGTTTTGAAAATGTATCCATGGGAACTCCAGATGGTGAAATGGTTTATGATGTTAGCTTTTCATGTTTGCAAGAAGATTATGAGCAAGGACTTATTTCCTTCCATTCATTTGAAAGTCAACATAACAATCCTCGAGCAAATTTCTTGAAGGTTAATAAAACCAAATCAGAATTGTTTGATGAACAAGAGGATGGCCTTGATGCACATAATATGGCTGTCAGATTTGAATATGTTCAAGGGTGTATGAATGTTTTTGTAGACAAACCTATCGCTTCCATTTCATTTGAAAATGTTCTCATAACTGAAGAAGTAGAGCAAGAACAACAAACACTTATGAAGGAGGATTGTCTTTCTGTTTTTGTTCATCAAGAAGAAATGTTTTCTCATGTGTTTCATGACCTTGTGGCGTGCTATATGGAGTGTTTTAACAATCATAATTTATAGCTTATGATTATTTGTAAGCTTAGAAATAAATATGATGTTCAATCAACATCAGTGTTAAATATGGATTGCTTTCCATCAAGGGTTTCATTTCAGTCAGCACTATCTTGTGATTCAGAAGATTGTTATTTCCAGCAGTCTCAGCAGATTTTTCAACCTCTTGGTGAAAATCAACTGGTTAAATCACATGAAAACAAGAATGCAGTGGAAGGGGTGAAACATGATTGTTGTTTTGTGCATGTTTTAGAGGATCCATTTGCAGTTTTGTTGGAGGCAGTAAACAATCCCAATGTTTTTAAATTTTTGAGATTTGAATTCATAGGTATATTCTTGAATGAATTATCAATTAAGAGGCTTTGGAGAAAGCATGTGCAAAGAAAATAGACATTAGATGAAATGCTTGCATGGTTGCATTGGAATTATGATTTCAGCAGTTAGGGTAGGTAGGTTCGAATAAGATTGATGATCAATCATTTTTCAATAATATGTACAGTTAGATTTTAGCGATGTATCCAGTGTTCAGTCTCCAGGTGAGAGCAGTGGGCAGACTTTGGTTTTCAGCAGACACTGGTGATAGGTCAGAGCAGGGTACATGCCTATTTTGGGAGCAATCCAATGGATCAGGCACAGGGTCTGCAAGTTCTTTGGTACCTCACTGGGAGGATAGCATCCCCAGTTGGAGCCCATGTTATCACCATTTAAATTTTGATGTGAAATCAATATTTCAAGGTTTAGCAAGGTGCTAAACCGATTTGGAAGTCAGATAAATTTGGGGAAGTGCTAGAAAATGGAAAAAGAGATTAAATTTGGCGGAGGCGTTAATAAAATCGGGATTGAAAGGATGTAGATAGCCATTCATTGAGATCAACGATTGGGAGATATTTCATAGTTTGAAAGAGAAAGGAGGTTAAAATATCTAAGCGGTCCCGAAATTTCAACTGTGGTTTCCCCTCAAAGGTACGTGGCATCTTTAGGTGTATTTCAGGGCGAAAAAATGGGTATACTCAAAACCACCCCATCACACCCATGAAATCATGTGTTAAATGTCGTTAATTGGGTCAAATCATAGGTATACACGTGAAATTGAAACTTGACAACGAGTCAAATCATCCCAAAAACTATGCTTGTGTACCATTTGTCTGCACAGTGCCAAATTAGCACCACCAAATAACCGATTTGATACTCATCATTGAAAATTGATAGCCAAACGTGAGAGGTTGTTATCCCCATAAGAATTTTCATCAGTAGCAAATGATTGTAAATGATTGCGACCGTTACTCAAAACCCAGGTGATATTACTCTATTTTGGGAAATTAACGGCTTATTCCAAAATGAGATATCCACAAATTGAATCGCTCATCCAGCTCATGTGAAGTTTAGGGAAATATGTTGGCATGTTTTACAAATAGTGTGTGCTTTTCAATGATGGCAAGATCAGAGTGTGCATCGATGGAAAAAAAGGAACAATGTAAGCTAAGAAGGATTAGCGTAGAGTTGCACGCAGTGCATAGGTGTGCACCAGGGACTAGAATAACTCATTGCCAAAGCTCAAGAGAGATAGTGTACTCAGGATCTCAGGCGGATCAAAGGTCGAGGCCTTTGACACTTAGAAATTCTTCTAAGTAAGGAGGATGCGTAAGCTCGGGCAGAGAAGCGACATTGATCGTTGGATCCCATTCAGAATTCTCGATGACCGTCAGATCTGAATCCAGACAGGAGGAACACAAAGATGGAGGACAGATCTCTAGTGTCAGATCCAAGCGCAGGGTCCGACCATCATTGGATCAGGAAGAACCTGCATGTTCTTTAAAGTGCAAGATCGAAGCAGTGGTCCAACTCCATTTCGGAGTTTTGGCTATCGGGGTTTCGGATACCGGAAGTTGGAGTGTCGAAACACTTTGCAACAAGAATGTTGAAATCGTGATATGTGAAATCGTGATATGATCTGAGCCATCAGATCAAGGTTTGATGTGGACCGTTGATCCAACCCCATTTTGGGGTTTCGGATACCGAAAGTTGGACTGTCGAAACACTTTGCAACAAGAATGCCGAAATCACAATATGCGAAATCACGATATGATCTGAGCCGTTGAATCAAGATCATATCTGGACCATCGAATCATAGGACATGTGGCAAAATATCATCATGTCGCTGACTGGAAATTCAAAAGAACGGGGTTCCCTAACCTCTCGAATTTGCGATATGCAAAATCGTGAAACTATCTTAGCCGTTAGATCGAGGTTTGCTCTGGACCGTTGATCTAGCTCCATCTTGGAGTCTCGCCTATCGTGACTTGGAGTGACGAGAACCTCCATCTAAGGAATAGAGAGATGTGAGATCACGAAAAGATCAGGACCGTCAGATCACCAAGAACGTGGACCGTTGATCTGAGCTCCATCTCGGAGCTTTGCCTATCGCGACTTGGAGTGACGAGAACCTCCATCACAGGAATCGCGAGATGCGAACTCACGATAAGATCAGGATCGTCAATACACCAAGATTCTGGACCGTTGATCTGACTCCATTTCGGAGTTTCACGAATCATGACTTGGAGAGGCAAGAAACATAACCACAAGAATCCCGAAATGTCGAAACGCAAAATTTCCAAATGCAGTTGTTGAATAAGGTTGTGGTCACAGCCCTTAGTCACATCGGCGAGAGAGGGAGGAAAGAGATAGAGAAACCAATCTCCTTTTCGGGGATCGCGACTGGGAGTGTCGAGACACTTGGTCACACGAATGTCGAATTGCCGAAATGCCGAAATGAATGCAAGATCCCATGGAGCCAATCCAACGGTGCTGGTGAATTTGAGCATAATTAGAGGGATAATATTGCTCCTCGCAGTATAACTGCTAGAAACCATTGATGGTCTCTGCCAGAGAATTTGAAGAGACCTCTGTGTGATCGCCAGAGGAGATGAAGAGTATCCAAGCTTCGTCCAGTGAAGGAAGACGATTCTTACAGGGATTGACAGGTGGATGAGCGTTGAAGTCTGTAACTAAAAAATAAAGGATAAGCTCGACTATGCCAGAGAAGATGAAGAGTCTCAACTTCCAGAGAGGCTGAGGAATCTCAGCAGAACACCCAGTGATGCTGGATGTGTGATGGGAACCACCAGAGAAGCTGAAGAGTTACGATGATCAAGCAGAGCACTCAAGAGGTGGAGGATATCGACGCGATGTGATTTTGCAAAGGGATTGTGCGCATTGCATGCACAAGTAGCACAGAAGCTATAAGTACATGGTACAAAGAAGAGATGCGATTGCTATTGGAGTTGTTGTGGTTGTTGTTGTTGAAGGTGATTCATGAGCAAAGAAGGAGGAGAGTGCAGCAGCTGAATTGAACAGAAGAGGAACTGTGCAATGAATGGACATGGCACACATAACATAAAAAGCAGAAGAACAGAAAGGGCAGTGGATGCATGCTAGAATATAGTGAGGAAGTCTGAGTAGAAAAATCTTGCAGAACAGTGATGAGACTGGTAAGTTGTTATTGAACACTATATCACTGTAATAGGTTTCAGTATTTCATATTCATAATCCAGGGTGGTTGGGAGGTGCTAGGGAGGACTGGTGTCCTCAGAGGTTCAAGTGGGTGCTTGAACACAGGGAGTTGGTGCTTCTTTCTAGTTGGTGCTAGAGAAACCAGGGAGCTGGTGCTTCCTTCTAGTTGGTGCTAGAGAAACCAGGGAGTTGGTGCTTCCTTCTAGTGGGTGCTAGAGAAAAACAGAGAGTTGGTGCTCTCAGCAAGTTGCAGATTGCAAAACAGAGGTTGTAGCCTCACAATGAGTTGGTGCTCATATGTATGATAATGTAAAGAATGTAAATAATACTTATCATATAAAGAAGAAGAGGTTTTTACCCTGTATGGGTTTCCTTGGGAAATATCTGTCTCTGTGTTTCTCATATATGTGACTAATGCTGAATGTGCCATTGTTTATTTCCTTACATTATTGTGATCATCATTGAGTGCCTTGTAAAGATTTTAAAAGAAGCATAATTGTTTAAGCATGGAAACAACTGATTCACCCCCCCTCTCAGTTTTCCAACAAAATAGGCTCATGTTTCCTAGAAAACCAGAGGACGTTGAGGAGAAAGATTCAGCAGTTTTCAGCAAATTAGGAAGTTCTATGTTAAGCCCTAATATTGGCTCATTACCCCTTAATTGGGGCATATTACATTAGTAATGTTATTTTATTTATGCTGGATTTATTCCATTAGTTGTAATTATACCTCCTAGTCTCTTATATATACCAAGGAGACATTTTCATTTGGAGTCATCTTGTACTTGAACATTTATGTGGTGTAAAAGGAGGTTGCCCCCTCGAACAGGATTATTATCTGAAATTATCTCTTTTTCAAGGCGTTGAGTACTTATTCTGAGGTTTTTCTATGCTATATTGATATTTGGTTCTTAACATATTGTATCGGAACTCAAGGTCTTGGGGTTTCGCTACTACATTTGCAACACCCTGGAATTTTCACTATAATTTTTTTTCTACAATGTTTCAGAAGAAACGACTTGGAGGATATTTAGTAGATGGATCAAGGTACGTTGGGTTAAAATTTCAGTCCCTAAGGCCTTATAATTTTGGAGATACAGTCTGTGCCAGATAGGGTTCTGGAATCATTCTGAACTGAGTCATTGCGGAATTTTCACTATAAAACATTTTGTGTAATGTTTCAGACCCTGAACTCTAGAGGTTATTCACATAAATTAGTAAGGTATCTGTGGTAAACATTTCAGCTTTTGGGTCATTTTACATTTGTAGATACACCCTGTGGAAGATAGGGTATCTGACTAGTCCTATTGACTAGTATCAAGAAGGTGTTCCAGGTAAAAAAATCATAACTTATTCCTAGAGTATCCAAATTTAGTGAGTTTGGTTTCATTGGATAGTGGATAGTCTGTAGTATTTCTGGTATGAGTTTTAGAATTTTATATCAATTATTTTATGTGGGGCACGCTATACAAGTGAGATCTACTGGAAAGGCCAAAAATCAGCAAGTTGTGGGGAAGTTACCATAAATTCCACTTGGCACATCCAATTTTGATCAGACCTATGGAATTGCAAAGTAGAAATATCAGAGAGATACATAAAATAAAGTTTTATACCCATAAGGGGTCGAAACTTGGGAGATACAACAGAAGAAATATTGTCTAGCAGAACCACCTCAAAATCAAGGTTCAAAAGTGATACTTGGCCAACATGCCACCCAAAAAGGGAACTTCTGCACCAAATAAGCCTCCAGACAATCCTACTTGAACTCTTGATGAAGGTGAAGAAATGTGTAGGGACATAAATGATTTACAAAAAAAGATAGTAACAAAAGATGAACTACAAGAGATGGAAGCTAAGTTGGAGGCAATAAATACTAAGATGGATGGTTCAAAAGAGGAGATCATGGAAGTATTGAAAATTTTTGTAACAGAGAAGACACCTGAAAGTGAAAATGCATCCCATAAAATTCATGATTAGGACACAAGGAAGGTGAATCAAGGGCGGAGAAACTCCAACTTTGGGTTGAAGACCAACCACGTTCCTAAGATCAATATGAGGAAGTTTGATGGCAAGGACTCAATCACATGGATACTTCATATGGAGCAATTCTTTGATCTACATAATGTGCCACATACACAAAAGGTACGAACTGCTTCTTTATATTTAGAACCCAATCAATTTGTATGGTATCGATGGCTTTGTTCTCACAAATCACTCGTCACTTGGACAATTTTCACGGAAGAAATGATAGCACACTATGAGGATACAAGGAGCAATACCTTATTTAGCCAATTGATAAATCTCAAGAAAAAGGGTTCAGTTACCGAGCACATTGAGAACTTCCAAAGATTGAATATAAAGGTAACAGATATTCCAAATGAGTGCTTGATTGATGTATTCATAGGAACTTTAAAGGATAATACTCAACATGAGGTTTGCCTTTGGGAACCTAAATCATTGGAGAATGCATTTAAGGTGGCAAGAAATGTTGAAAGTAAAAATATGGCTATGGCTAGAAGGACCAATCCTAAAATCTATAAAGAGAACAATGCTCCTTCTAAAACACCTCAACCCACAAGGTTGACACCTCAACAATTGGAGGAAAGAAAAGCAAAAGGTTTATGTTTTAATTGTGACAGCAAGTACAATAAGGGACATAAGTGTAGTGAGAAGAAATTATTCTACATAGATTGTGAAGAGGAATAAGAACAAGAACAAGAACCATCTCAAGACGAAAATGTAGAAGCAATTTCGTCTGAAGAGTTGACTCCCACGATATCATGTAATGCATTGGATGGAATTAGCACTCCTCAAACCCTCAAGATCGAAGGATACATCAAAAAGAAAAAGGTAATAGTCCTAATTGATTCTGGCAGTACTCATAATTTCATTCACTATAAATTAGCCAAAGCTCTCAATTGCTTTGTATATCTAGCACCAGAGTTTCAAGTAATGATTGCATATGGAGGAACTATCAATTGCTCAGAAAAATGCAATAAGATCAATCTTACTATGGGGGAATATGTAATGAATAGTCCAATTATTTCTATACCCATGGGTGGTGCGGATGTTGTACTAGGAATCCAATGGTTACAATAATTAGGAACAGTGGATTTTAATTTTCAATAACTTTTCATGAAATTTTCATTGGAAGGAAAAGAAATTGAGTTAAGAGGTATCACAGGGAAACCCGGTAAGGTGATAATAACTAATGGCATGACAAAATTATTGAAAAAGGGGCATCAAGGCATTATTGCACAACTATGCCCACTAGATGTTCAAACATTTGTGCCATCTATTCCTTAAGATCTCCAAGGGATCATTGATAAGAATTCCAAAGTATTTGAAGATATTCCCAAAGGTCTTCCGCCCACTTGAAATAATGATCATGAAATTCACCTAATTCCTGGGAGTGTTCCTCCTAACATCAAGCCATAAAGATACCCTTACGCTCAGAAGAGTGAAATTGAGCGCATGGTTGAAGAAATGTTAGAGGTTGGCATTATTATACCTAGCCAAAGTTCTTACTCTGCACCAGTGGTAATGGTATTCAAGAAAGATAGCTCATGGCGTATGTGTCCAGATTATAGAGAGATCAACAAGATCACTATTAAAGATAAGTTTCCCATTCTGGTCATTGATGAATTGTTAGATGAACTACATAGAGCAATTTATTTCACAAAATTGGATCTTCATTCAGGGTATCATCAGATTAGAATGAAGGAAGAAGATATCCCAAAAACAGCATTCTGAACTCATGAAGGCCATTATGAATTTTTGGTCATGCCTTTTGGCCTTACAAATTCACCTTCCACATTCCAAGGGCTGATGAATTCCATTTTCAAGCCCTTCCTTCGAAAATTTGTGTTAGTATTTTTTGATGATATACTAATCTATAGCAAGTCTTGGGAGGATCATGTGCGACACGTTGACAAGGTGCTACAACTACTAAAGGAGCAACAACTATATGCCAAACCATCCAAATGTTTCTTTGGAGTGAAGGAGGTAGAGTATTTGGGTCATATTGTATCTCATGAAGGTGTCAAGGTAGACTCTAACAAGATTAAGGCCACGATGGACAAGTTGATTCCCAAAACATTGAAGAATCTTAGAGGATTTTTGGGTTTGACAGGTTACTACCGCAAGTTTGTTCAGCACTATGGAAGAATAGCAGCACCTTTAACGGCACTAACTAAGAAGGATGCATTTTCATGGACTCCAGAGGCAACTAAAGCTTTTGAACAACTTAAAGAGGTGATG
>JASDQU010101055.1:531685-548291 GCA_032191745.1 Picea mariana | reverse complement strand
GGGCTTGCAATATTGGGCATATGATTGGTGAGAGTATTGTTGATATTTTATGTACCTGATTGAATTGTTGTAGGGGGTACATGATCGGTTGTACTCGACACCCCAGGTTATGGTCCAAGTTGTAATGCTTAGCCATAGGCAAGCTAAATTCCCCAGGTTTATTGTAAGCCCTGTTAGTAAGGCATAAACAGACATATGTGTTGTAGCACAGAAGCACATGTGATCACAGGATGTGATACTCTCTCATAGGCAGAGAGGTTGTTGTATCAAGTTGTGGAATTAACCACTAGGGTAGGTACGAGGGTGGCAGGTGTACTCGTATGCTAGCTTGATGTTGAATCAGAGAATTTGAGTCTTCGATTCAGGGGGGAATGTGAGATGGAATAATCTCAGAGTATAAGGGACCAAGTTATGTTTAAGGGAGAGTTTAACATTGATGAACCATGTAGATGAAAAGCATTTCTAGAGAACTGGTGAGTACAGCGGATGGTACCCATGTATCTCGGTAGATGTCCACTGTTTTTTATATGGACCTCAATAATCAGATGCAGGTATAGGTTGAAGCAGAATAAAGTTCAAAAGATTAAAGCCCGGACAATGATGGAGATATGACCACAAAGATATTTAGATAAGTAGTCATTAAGGGAGAGTGTTGGAATATATAATTCCTACTTATCTAATATGATGTATTAAGAAGTAGAGTCAATCTCTATGTGAGTTGTGTGATCTTATTATTAGGAGTTTGTTAGGGAGTTGGATTTATGAGATCCTAGATTCGTGTTTATGGTTGAGATATTTGCTCAACCTCTCATCCTATATTTGGAATAAGTTAGATCTGATAACTATCAGTGAGATCTATATAATGAGCCACAAATGTATTGTATAATATATTTCAGGAATCAAGTAATCTAATAGTGTTGTGTTATAATGTCTCTCTCATTTTTTAATTGTTCCTACCTTCACCATCATTCTCGATACCAGTGGTTGGTTCATTGGGATCAAATGGCCAAGGAAGGCTTCCTAAAGAACAAGCCGAGTTCAAATTAGTGCTTGTTGTGGTTCAATTTGTCTGGTCCAACATGAATATTAAACCCTCCATAAATGTTCCTACTATCAAGCTTTTTTAACATGATATATCAATTCCCAGCCTAAGCAAAACCCATTAATTTATACATCTTGGATCTAAATAATACCTTCATTTATGGAGAGTTATAAACTTAACTTTACAAAATGGTGATAAAAATGCATGCTAAAAAGCGCATGAAGAAGGGATTTGTCACCAATTGTTCACCTTGTTTCAATTCCATATATTATATTATCATATTTGAATTAAAAATCATATTATATTAGTTTAGGACCTTTGGACTCACGAAGATCCGATATCAAATTATATACATTCATCATCCGTTCATATGATCAGAAACTATTTATTTATTTAAATCCCTTCTAAGCGGATTACAGAGTAGAATGAAAGAAAGAATGTAAGGTGTGCGGAGTCGTGGTAAAGGAAGAAAATGGGCCATCCAAAAATGGGCCATCCTTTCACACTCTATACATTTGCCATTCTATTCCACTACTGCTTTAAGCACAATCAATTGCTAATCACATAACATGTCAATATGGTGGCCACCATGTAATTTTTTATATCAAGTAAATAAATGTAAATAAATAAATGTAAAAGGTAAACGCATAAAATAAGAGGAAGTTAATTTATCAAAATTTCATCCATTGATTTGACACGACAGTCAAGAATATATCAACATATTTTATTATCGATTATAATATTAAAATTTATCACTAAAAAATTGATTAATCCATGAATTCTAAAAATTTGATTTGATTGAACATTTCTACCTATACTAATGTTCTTAAACTCTTAATTTTTTTAAACTTTCACTATCTGCTTTATAAATAAATTATTTATTTTTATCTGGATTCGAATGGGACATCTTCTATCAGGATTAGAATGACATGTTGGGAAACAAACGGTAATTTATTTCATCAAAATTACCTACCAACTACATTATTTAAATCTTAAGCAACGTGCAGCCTGTTTCAAGTTTTGCAAACTTAGTTATGTTTTTATTGCTATTCACTAATGTGAGAATTCATGCTATTGAAAATTCCAGCGGATTCTTTTGAAAAGGTCATTTGAAAAGCATCTAGTTACTGAGATTACTTTAAGCTAAACTGCCAATACAAACGTCTAAGATATGATATGGATTTCTAATAAAGGAAGAGTTTAGTTTGAGGGCCGAATTGGGCCAAGCTCAATATAAGAAAAAAAAAATCTGACCGAAGAGTTGAATTGGGCGATGTATGACCGCCCTCTTCAAATTACTTCAGCCCCTCCAACTGTGCAAACATAAAATCTGAGAGGGCCAGAGACTCGCACGTATAAATATTTAAACAGATCCTTCCCTTGGTTCACCAGATGATCTACTTGCCCAGACAATGAAAATCAAAATATTATTGACTTATAAGCAAATTCAATTTCAATTCTTTGAAGGGCGGGCCAATTTCAATGGTTTACAAGCAGAAGCTTCTTTGCGACTTGCATAATGGGATTATATGGCCCTGCACTGGATATGGAATCACAAGAGCATAATAGGGCATCAAAACGCAAAAGCGCTGGCTTGGAGCTTTTGAAAAAATTTATATGGATAATGTCCCCACTATTTCTATAATGGGCCTCCAATTATATACTATTTCTTCTAGGTTTAAATGGATAATGTAACCACTACCCTTTTGATTTAAAAGAGGCCTTAAATGGATTGGAAGATGAATATTCATCCAAGAAAAATGTAACAAGTGAAGTCTCAATTCCCATGGGTCTTGTAGGCTTGCTATATACTTGGAACAAGGATTAGACCATGATTAACTAGATAAATGCATAGGTATATAGGGATTTGATATAGGATGTCAATCAACCATGTGCAACCAACATCATTGAAAGGAGTGTGTCGAATTTTCTCAAGACTTGAGCAATGTAATCAATGTACTACAATGTTGTGTTCCAATATATCCATAATGGGGTTGTCTCAAGATCAAAGATTACTTGTTTTTCTCAATTTTGGATTTGAGTTGGTCAACATGCCATGGGTGATACTTCAAATGTAATTTCAGTCTCTCACCAAATCTATGCTCCTCATTGGTAGTCATTTCAGCACTAGAAGCTATTTTTCCACTTTGTCCTTTATCATGAGTACATTGAAAGGATGCCTAGTTTGATAAAGAGACACTACCATTATTTACTAGTAATTGCGATGATTATCATAGGAGTGATTACTAGAGAGAAAATCCATTGATGAATCAAATATCTTATGCATACTTAGTAGGGTTTGCATAGTCTTATGAGATGTATTATAATCACCACTAGCATCCCAGACATCTGTTATTATGCCATTGGTTGGATGGACATTCAATGGTTTTAAATATCTCAATGCTTCCACGGTTCCTCTCTTTATAACATGTTAGCTAGAATTCCGTCCTTAATTATTGTGGAAGCATCATTGAGTGGGTATGCTCCCATTTTGGAAATGCTATGACCAACATCATGATCTATTTCACCATTTTTCCATAGGGGATGGATTGTGACACTAGGGAAATCACACTACTTTGTATGTTACTTTTACTAAAGAAGTTCAATTTTGTTTTTAAGACGCTTTCCTAGGAGCTATYGGTGGCCATAAAAGATTGGATCTCACTTAGACCAAAATTTTGTTTCTTGCATGCACTAGGATGATTATGTTTCTCTTCCTTGACATCAAATCATTGAGAAATATAGCAAGAACCATTCGTATTCAAAGTGCCATTAGGTACATATTTCTCAAAGTTGGAGCTTGAACCTAACCAACTAGGCAATGCCTACATTTTCTCGTTCCTCAACTCATGATTGCATCAATTTAAAATATTTGCAGTTTTCCTTGGCCTACATATAAAGGTGTAACCGTTGTTTGAAACATGAGGTATAGTCGACCTTTGAGCTAGTGAAGACATAAAAATAGGACTACATGTAGTGGTTGGAGACGTATTTTTGGGTGAAAGTGGTTGAGCACCAGTTGATATTGACAAGTCTTGTATCATACATGGAGTTTGGGAAATTTCACCCATTGAAGAGCATTCATTGCTCAAAGAAATGTCACCATTCCTTCTTTGGGGAGGAATATACTTTAAGATAGTTTTGAAAACTACATCATTGTTTTCCTCTACTAAGGGTTCATCTACAAGGGTCAATGATGCATTTACCCCAAAATATTTTCCAATATCTATCTCAAGACAATAACCATGAGATTCCATAGTGTCCAACTTTTGAGTTGTGTGCAGGAGGAGGCCAAGAGGTTGTGTTCAAAGAAGTGATTACAATGGATGTTGGTAATGATTGTGGTAGTAGCAAGGAAGTGGCCATACATATGTGTGAGCAAAATTTCTTCATATTGCAGAAAGGTATGCACATGTATTGGATAGTGTATGCCAGAGTGGAGGAGGTGGGACACTATGATGTATATATCATAATATTTAGGGAAAAGTTCAGATTCAAGTCGATATTCAAGAAGCGATCACATGGAAAATCCTACATATTTTCCAAGACAAAGAGTGGTGATGGTCATAGAGATTTAGAACAAATATGTTTAGGTATTTGGCAGACTAAGGCCATGAGTTTTTGATATATGTCAAAGTGTCTCTAGTGAATATGCTTGGTTGTTATAGTGGCCATAGTTCTAGGAAAGTGAGTGTCGCCATTGTAAAGACCATAAGGTAGCCTGTCCCTATTATCTTGGCTATGGATGTTGAATAGAGAGGAGGCAAGGTCCTTTGTTTTCCTGGGCTACGGAAGCCAGGAATGCAAGAGAAAAGAGAAAAAATATTGTTGTAGATGGAGGGAGAGGATCCCTAGTGATTTCCAAATAAGGCAAGGGAGAAAATCTGTACAATGGCTATGGAAACCTAACAAAGAATAGAATGGATCCCTTGTGGTGGTTGTGGAAGCCAAGAGAAAACCACTCTAATACCATTTGATATAGAATTAGATAGAAAATTAATAGAGCGTAACTTGTATTCTAATCAAGCATATGTTTTACATAGAATAGCCTTCTTTTTAGAAGTTTGCTAGATGCAAAACGAGGCAATGATTCATTTTTGTTTTGTAAATAAAAAAGGGGTAAATCCTATTATTGTGTTGTCATTGTAAAAAAAAGAGACATGTCATCAGCGTGCCACATGTTCCACCAAACTAGTGGAAACCAAAATAGGTGGCCACCTATTATACTTTCGGCCAAAAAAGCCATCCGCCACTTGCCTTGCCAATTGGAAACCACAACAGGTGGTAGATGTTTGTCCTGACAGATCTGTCTTTGCAAGCTAGAACAAACTAACAACTGCTGGAAACAAAAAACTAGACAAGAACTATGTAGAGTCCTACTATAGAAAACTAGACAAGAATTATGCAGAGTACCAGTACAAAATAACAATAAGATAATCATTGGCATCGGGGGGTCTGTCGTTTGAAGCTCCAAGGAGAGTGTCGTCACTGGGCTCTAGCACGATGGGATGCGCACAGATCGGACAATACTTCTTGGCCGATGCATTCGAGAATGCATCAAAGAGAATGTTAGTCCGTTTTCTAATGAGGGTGTCACGATGAAGCTGGTCCGCCATATGGTTTCTAAGATCGAAAATGAACTCCAATTGCTCCGGGATGAAGAGATTGGGGTGAGTTGGGTTGAATTCCGGAATTGAATTTAGTGGTGGAGGTGCCAAGATGGGGAGGTTCTCCTGCATGGTTCCGGTGGCACCATCCTTGACCGCCTGAACTCCTGCATCAGCTTCGCTGGTGTTGTCTTGGAGGGAAGCGCTTGGAGCCGTGTGGAGGATTTCCTCCAAGAATTCCTCCTCGACAATGCATGTGACACCTTCCATGGTAACCTGGGTACATGTACTAGCTTTGTTGGTGCTGGGGAATAATAAATCGTCTGGTACCGTGTACAGGAGGGATTCTAGTGGAATCTGGATGTGTTCCTCTAGAAATTCCTCCTCGACGTAGGTTATTGGTGGAGTTTGTGGCCTCTCGATGCACTGAATCCTGGCAATGGACATGGCATGTTCCAGTTGTTGCAGGCACCTCTACTAGGCAGCGTAGCTGCACCAGGAAGGTCCGCGTCTTAGCTTACCTCTCTCTCTCTCTCGCGATGGCTGAGCCAGGGGGGGAGAAGAATCCACTGAATTAATGCCAGGAGAGCCCACTGCACAATAATCCAATTCTCAGAGCAAGGAAGGTGACGAAGCTCGAAGGCGAAATAATGTCAACCAAGGCTGGGCGGGAGAGATAACCTCGGGGTAGACATGACCGTTGTACTCACCCGCCTCCTACAATTAATCCTTAAGACCTCCATTAACCAAACTCGAGGGAGTTGTCCTCCCTTCCTTTGCAAGTAATTAAGGTCACCCTCCATTCAAGATTGAGGTGAGGGACGACGATTGGCCATATTTATGGCTGAAGTCATGGGAGGGCTGCATGGCCTCCTTCCACTATGTGGCACCCCATACGGGAGGCAATGATTCATTTTAACTACATCTTCCTCTTTTATTTAATTATATTTTAATATTATTATCCACTAACTACTCTATGTTATTTATTATCTTTCACTTCTTGATGTAGATTTCCACACCATAATAAATCATACAAGAGTTTATACTACTAGGTAAAGGAATGAGAATGATTGGGACATATGAGCCCTTTTGCTGAGGTGCGAAGATGAGCACGATGAATGCAGCTTTAGAAAACATAGTTGTGGAGCAGTGAAATTCCTTAGTCGAGAGTAATGCAACCACATTGATAAATGGTTAGCAACCATGCACGACCAACCCAACATGGGGCCTCCTCTCCTCCTACCAAACTACCAAACAATTCTTCAAAGAAACATGTCACCATGTTTGAAGAAGTAAAAGTAACACCACCACCATCCAACTAGGGGAATTTAAAATTATTGCCAACTTCAAAAATTATTTAAGCAACCTCTTCATCAATTTTTAAATCAATTCCAATTTGAGTCCTCATATGTTTCTATCACCTTCAACTAGTAGAGCTTTGTATGTAAACATGAATATTGACATGGAATAATTCAATAAATCACTTCGGAATTGGACAAAATTTTAATAAACATTTACAGGTCTCGAGTTAAAACTATAAAGTCGCTCTCGAGTTCTCCATGTCTAAAGACGCTCTGTTGTATGAATTTGTAATCCCACATGCATTATTTAGAAAGTGTCTTCATAGTATATAGGCGTGAGATCATTTCGTTATATAATACATGCTGGCTTTGTTTAGCAGAGTTGCCAAGTATGGAAACATTGGTATCTTTGGAGTAATTGTGGGCAGATGGATGTGTGAAGCTGAAAATTAATCCCCACCAATTTTGTCGGATGGGGTGGTCCATCCGAATTCCTTTTCTTGATGGATGTGTGAAGCTGAAAAATAAGCCACCCATTTTGCCGGATGGGTGTAGTCCATCCGATCCATCCGAATTCCTTTTTTTATGGAGGTGTGAAGCTGAAAAATAAGCCACCCATTTTGCCGGATGGGGTAGTCCATCCGAATTCCTTTTCTTGCACAGTTATTTGTTCATCCTTGAAAAATGATCATTACTACTTGTTCAATCTCCGTCCTAATTCCTTTCCTTGCACGGTTATTTTTTCATTCTTTAAAAGTGATTATTATTCCTTTCCTTGCACAGTTATTTGTTCATTCTTTTAAAATGATCATTATTACTTGTTCAATCCAGGAAAATAACGAGGAATTAAAGATTTGATCCCAGAATATTTTATTCATCGTTATTATTTGTTCATTCTTGGAAAATGGCGAAATGACGGCGCACTTGAACGTGATTACTCCAATGAATCATCAACGTTGTTTTGTGTCCATAACGGGGTGGTGAAGCCTCAACAACATCTCTTCTAGAAGCTCTTAAGTGGTCATACATATGTATGACATTCGAACTGTCCACTTCCACAAGACAATAATTTTGTAGATTTTGGAACGCCAACCAGCCTTTCCAGCCGGAACCGTCCCATATTTTTATGGCCATGGTCCATATCCCTATTTTGTCTTATGAAACTGCATGCAGTGTCTAAGAAATCAGTTTTTCCTTGCTTGTTAGGGTTTTTTTCACTAATTTTAAGTCATTTCTTCTTTCTCAAATGTGAAGTACGTTTTCTATAGCGTGCAGATAAATTTTGCGTAGCGCACTTACAAATGTTGTGCACCACAAAAATTTGTGACTGAACTTCTCAAGACTTACCGCGTAGTGCACAGACTCAATGATTTACTACGCGTTGTGATAAAACACTTATTGAACGATTTCATGATACAGAGACAACGCAGTGCTATACTTAGCATATAAACTCAAAAATATAACAAAACTTGTCAATACACAATAATACTTGATATTAAGAACTTAGGCGCTGCGCACTATTACAAAATCTAATAATTGAGACTAGCTTCTGCTCTTACAACTTTTAAACACTTTCTACAACTTACATAATACACATACAAAGCTTGTGCTCTCACGCTTCTTCGACTACCTTCAGCTGTTGTTGTTGCTGCTTCTCTGCTTTGTGTCTATCACTCTCTTTGCATTTCGACTTCCTACATATTTGGACATATATAGATAAGACTTAGACTTCCCGTAGAAGTAAAAATTGACTCAACAATTAATACAACAATAAATGTCGACTGACTTATATCTGCTTTACTGTACTTGAAAATATAAAGATCAACTTCATTAATTAACTCCCCTGCTTGTCGACTAACAAAACTGAGTTTGAGTAAAATTGTGAATTTGTATTTGCAGACTAGCTAACTGACTGACTGACAAATCGTCGAAGACGTAAAGCCTAATGACTTCTAATTACTATTTCCAACACTCCCCTTTAATTATAAGTAGGTGGGATTACAAAATTTACATCAAAAATTTGAATTTGACATATACTGTCAATCAGTTGTCACTGCGCAGACTCCCAGAATACTGCACAGATGCTGATATGCATCTCTTGCTAAAGATTTTGTGAAAATATATGTGATTGTTCTTTTGACCTGCAAAACTCTAAACATATTTCTTTGTTATTCACTAATTCTTTGATAAAATGATACATTGTATCAATATGCTTGGTTTTCTTGTGAAACACATGATTCTTTGACAATATGATGGAAGAATTGTTGTCACAAAATACTGTTGTTGGTTCATGTTGTTCCTGCAATAGATATTTTAACATTCTTTTCATCCAAACTGCTTGAAAAACTGCACTTGTAGTTGCTACGTACTTTGCTTCTACTGAAGAAAGAGTCACAATGGGTTGTTTCCTTGATTCCCATGATACTATACCTGTTCCAAAATTAAATTTGTACCCAGAGGTACTTTTCCTATCATCTATGCTACCTCCACAATCACTGTCAATGTATCCAATAAGTTTGAAATCTTCTGAAGTAGAATACATAATGCCAAAGTCTTTTGTTCCATTCAAATATCTTAGAATTCTTTTGGAGTTTCCATGAACCTTGAAATCATGCTCACTCCATACATAATATCAGGTCTTGTTGTTGTTAGATACATAACACTGCCTACCAGTGTTTTAAACAGTGTGAGATCCACCTTGGACCCTTCATCTTCTTTGTTTTACTTCAATCCTGTTATGACAGGTGTTGGGGCTATCTTGGAATTTATCATGTTGAATCTTTTCAAAATTTCATGCGCATAATTAGATTGTGAGATAAATATACCAGCTTTGGATTGGTGAACTTCAATATCCAAAAAATATCTCATAATCCTTAAATCAATCATTTCAAATTCATCCTTCATGACTGACTTAAATTCTTCTATGCCAAAATCACCTGTAAAAATTAAATCATCTACATATAAGCAAATAATTAACATGTTACCTTGTTGATTTGCTTTGATGTACAGTATTGGCTCACATTCACTTCTCTAAAATCCATTCTATGTGAGATAGGAATCTATGCAACTGCACCAAGCTCAGGAAGCTTGCTTTAATCCATACAGTGCCTTCTTCAACATGTACACTTTGTCTTCTTGTCCTAGAACCTCATAGCCTTGTGGTTGTTCCACATACACTTCTTCTTCTAAATGTCCATTTAAAAATGTTGACTTTACATCCATTTGGTAAACTAACCATTTTTTCTGCACAACAATGGCCAACACATTTCTAACTATGTCCATGCTTGCAACTGGTGCAAATGTTTCATTGAAATCAATTCCAGGTTGATGTGTAAAACCTCTTTCAACTGGCCTTGCCTTGTGCTTTTGCACATTTCCTTCTTCATCTTTCTTGGTTTTATAAATCCACGTGACACTTATCACATCCTTGTCTTCAGGTACATCTACCAATTTACATGTTTGATTGTTCTCTATGCATCTGATTTCTTCATCCATGGCTTAAGCCCATACATCATCTTTGACAACTTCTTCAAAAGTTAAAGGATCATCTATTTGTGAAAACAGAGAAAAAACTGAAAATGAATTTGTTGTGTCCTCAGTATAGATTTCGCGCAAACTTCTTGTCTTTCTTGCTAACAGACTTGCTAAAGCTAGATATGGAGATGTAGAACTACTTGGACTGCTTGTGGTTGTCTATTGTTCTCTAGGTGTAGACTGGGCACCTGCATATCTCACTGGAGTATTCTGCGTTGTGATTTGTGTTGTAGTGACAGGTGTAGAAGGGACTGTGCACTGACTTGTACATGGTGTTTGAATAATTTCTTTCGCCACACATTAAGGTTTACACTGAAGGCTATTGCTCGCCTAGCCTTATCCTCTCAAGTCCAGCCATTGAGTCATTTATCTCTGTCATTTCCTCAATTCGACTCCATAGCCCAAGTCTTACCTTCTTGCGCCAATATAACTAGAACCCATTATATCAAAGGTGTTGAATCTAGCCACTGATTTTCAAAGCCATATCCTGCGCGGATACCGCACCATTTCTGAGAGAGCCCTCTCCAGATTCGAAAGGCTAGTTTCAGGTCTCAAAGCAGTTGAAAAAGTTACATTCGTCGTTTGTTTATCAGCCAAATAGATTTATGGAGTGCTAACACCTTCTAAGCCTTAAAAGATGTTATGTGCTCGACCCTTTTCCTATCCCTCCCAAACTTCACAAAGACATTCGTATTGGAATGTGATGCTTCTAGGAAAGGAATTGGAGCCATCCTCATGCAAGATGGTCGACCCTTGGCCTTCATTAGAAAACAACTTTCAGAACGACATTTGGGCCAATCCATTTATGAAAAGGAAATGTTATTTATTCTACATGTTGTTGATCTCCGAAGTCCTTATTTATTGGGTCAACGATTCAAAATCAAAACTGATCATCAGAGTCTCAAGTATTTTCTAGAAAAATGAATTTCATCCCCGACGCAACAAAAATGGGTGACCAAGTTATTTGGATATGATTATGAGATCATTTACAAGAAGAGCGAGGAAACTGTAGTGGTTTATGCTCTTTCATGGAAGTATGAAGAAGACGGGTCCCTTTTCTCGCTCTTCGTCATTGTACCAGATTAGCTCTAAGCCGTTTGTCAGGAATGGTTGCAAGACCCCAAAATTTCTAGCTTACTCCACCAATTGCAACACAATTCTTCAGTTTCTCCAGGATACTCTTTGCATAATGAAGGGATTCGCTACAAAGGATGTTTGTATTTATGGAAGCAATGCCAACTTAAATCCATAATTATTTCTAAACTTCATGCCTCACCCATAGTCGGGCATTCAGGGTTTACCAAAACCTATGAACGGGTCAAACGTTCTTTTTTCTAGGAAGGTTTGAAACATGACGTATCCACCTTTGTGGTTGAATGTGAGGCATGTCAATGCAACAAGGGAGAAAGTATTAAAGCTCCAGGAACACTCTAACTACTTCTAATTCCCCCTACTATTTGGCAAGATATTTCTATGGATTTCATTGTGAGATTACCTAAATCGGGAAATAAGTCAGTCATCATGGTGGTAGTATATCATCTCTCCAAATATTCTCATTTTTGTTCTCTTCAACACCCATTCACAACCTCCATAGTGGCTCAAATATTCATGGATAATATCTTCAAGCTTCCTAGCATGCCTAATTCTATTGTCTCTGATAGAGACCCCACTTTGACCAACAATTTTTGGCAAGAATTGTTCAAGCTACAGGGCACCCAATTGCATCTCAACACTACCTATCACCCCCAGACATATGGCTAGATTGAAGTTGTCAAAAAGTGTTAGGAAACATATTTGAGGTGTTTTTCATATGAGCGAAAAAATCAGTGGGCCCAATGGTTACCCCTAGATGAATGGTGGTACAACACATCTTACCATACAACTACTCATATGACTCCTTTTGAAGCAATCTATGGCCAAAATCCCCCATCAATTCTCTCCTATATGCAAGGGGTCTCGAAGGTTCAAGAGATTGACAAAAATATTTCAATCCACGAGGATATTCTTCGTGCCCTCAAAGACAATTTGGTCATGGCCCAGAATCGCATGAAGCAACAAGTAGATCAAGGTCATTCCAAACGCCATTTTGTTGAAGGGGATGATGTATTTCTTCAAATACAACCTTATAAGAAGACTTCACTCAAAGCTCAACACTGTCAGAAAATTGCTCCCAAATTTTATGGTCCTTATACATTTCTCAAGCGTGTGGGGTCTGTGGCCTATCAGTTAGCTCTACCTAGTCATTCAAAGCTCCATCTTCTTTTTCAAATTTCCTGCTTAAAAAAGGTGATTGGAACAAAGTGCCAAACTCAAACTAGTCTCCCTAAGTTGGATGAAGAAGTTTCCATATGGCTACATCCACAAGAAGTTTTTTCCCAGAGAGAGCATCATCTTTGTCAGTACACCATCCAAGAAGTGTTAGTCCAATGGAAAGATACACCTCTAGAAGATTCCACCTGGGAGCCGACAACCATTCTACAACAATTCCATCATTTGAAGCCTTGAGGACAAGGTTGTTCTTCAAGGGGGAGGGCATTTTAGGGACCTAACCTCTCTAACCCCTCATGTAGCTAGAATAATATAATTCCATTTAATAAAAAATAATATTAATAAGGACTAGTAATAAATAAGAATAAGTCAAATGTAAGAAGACCTAATAGAAGCTTCCGCTTCTAGAAGGATCCTCCTCTAGATTGTTCTTTTATATAGATAGAGTATAAATAGAAGTAAAGGGTATGAGAAATCTTGGCTTGGATATTATTGTAATAGAGATCTACTCTACTAGAGGTTTCCCCCTCGAAGAGGAAAGTGAACATTGCTATCAGTAATTAAAGTGCTCTTTCTGGTGTTATTCTGGTATTATTCTGTATTGTTTTTATTATATCATTGCTTCTCTTCCATTTCTAGTTAAAATATTTATGTTCTACATACTAATTTATATTTGTAATACTATAGATCATCATCAATAATAGATAAATCAAAATTAGCATGAAAATCAGGTGGAATATACCTTTCTGGTTTCCTTCTTTCCCTCATTGATCTCCTCAATATTGGAGTATGAGGTTCTTCTTATTATTATTCATCTTCTTTTGTTGGTTCAGATTTTGCTTCATCCAACTCCAACTCTATTTTATTAGGTTCTTCTTGCCTTGGTAGGAATTCATGTTTGGGAACATCTTTAACCTCTCTAAAAACAACATCCCACACTATAAACAATCTTATTATTTTCTAGGTTCCAAAGCTTATAACCTTTCATACCATCTTTATAACTAATATAGATACACATTTTAGCTTTATTATATAGCCTACTCCTATTTTCCTTTGGAACATGTACATAAGCATCACAACCAAACACTTTGAGATGTTCAAGAGAAGTTTTCTTACCAATCCATACTTGATGTGGATTTTTGTCCACCAACGTTGATGAGGGAAATCTATTTACTATGTAACATGCATTACCCACTGCTACTTCCCATAATTATTGTCCCAAACCGACACCATTGAGCATGCTCCTTTATTTTTCCATCAATGTCTTGTTCATCCTTTCTGCAACCCCATTCTGTTGAGGTGTGTATGGAGTAATCTTCTTCCTTTCTATATCGCACTTCTTACAAAACTCTTCGAATTCATTTCCACATAATTCTCCACCATTATCTATCCTCAACACCTTTATTTTCTTCTCTATCTAATTTTCTACCAGAGTGTTAAACTCTTTAAATTGATCAAATACCTCATATTTATTATTAAGAAAATAAATCCATATGTTCCTTGAGAAATCATCTATGAATGAAACATAATACACAAATTTACCTAGTGATGGAACATGCATAGTTCCAAACACATCAATTTGTATCAACTCTAAGATCCCCTTTAACCTTGTAGCAGCATATGAGAATCTTACTCGATTTTATTTACCATGTATGCAATTCTCACATAAATCAAAATCCAAGGTGAAATTAGACATACCTTCAACCAAACCTTTACAGTGTAGTGTTCGAAGACCATTTTCTCCAATATGTCCCAGTCTTTGATCCCATAACATGGTATTCTTTCCAGGGACAATATGAATCTTGTATTATTTATTTCTCTACTCCAGGACAACAAAACTGTTACACCAACCATTATAAGTGCATTCCAAAATCTTGTACAGAGTTCCACATCAAACTCCCCTTATCAACACCATTGCTCATTCGACCATTTTGCAAGTTCCCTTTCCCAATAAAGTATCCACACCTACATCATCCAACTTACATATATTAGGATCCTAACTAGATTTGGGATGTGCACAACTCCAGGGAGAGTTATTATCCTTCCATATTTCAACAACAACTTAACCCTTCCACGTACCATGATTTTGGTTGTCGAGTCATCTCCTAGGAAGACATCACCACCATCATACTTTTCATATTCACTAAACCATTCCCTATGAGGATTCATATGAAATGATGCACTTGAGTCGATCAACCATACATCACGATATGCATATGTATATGTACATGTCAGGTAAACATCCCCTCCTTCTATATGGAGGTTTTCTCCTCTGTGGAAGAGGATTAATTAGATCCCTTTACTTTATCAAATTTCTTAGACTTGCAATATTTCTTATAATGCTCTCTTTTACCACATTTCTAGCATTTCCTCAAATATTTTCCTCGATATTTATATCTATATTTAGATTTAGATCTCCCCTAAAAAAACTTATTTTTATCCCTATCTTTGGGACAACATCTTACAAATAAAGCATCTATGCTATGACTATCCATACTTTTTTGCGTCATCTCTTCCGATAACAAGGATGAAACCACATCCTCATATTTTAATGTAGATTGAGTAGCACTACCAATTGCTACAACCAGATTATCCCAGGAGTCTGGCAAAGAACATAACAATGTAATACACTTATCTTCTTTTGCAAGCGTAATATGAATAGATCCAAGTTGACTAACCAAAGTATTGAAGGAATTTAGATGCTTTTTCATAGCATCTCCATCTTCCATCCTAAGATGATATAGCTTCTTTCGAAGAAACAACTAATTTAACAAGGACTTTGACTGATATAAATTACCCAACTTTTCCCATAGTTCCTTGGTTGTAGATTCTCTTTACACATTCAATAACACTAAATCATCCAGGCGGAGTCTAATCGTACTCCTTTCTCTTCTATCCAACTTCTTCCAATATTCTTGTGACATACTAGTAGATTGAGTAGGTATTGTACCAAGATCCATAGTGATCCATTATTCTTTGTCTACAAGAAGTTCCTCCATATTGAGCTTCCATGGCTCAAAGTTTTTATTGTCGAATTTCTCACTATTACATATTGTAAAAATTCCGATGTTTTATTTGCGGAGTTATGGAAAAAATTGTCCATATTGTCGCAAAATAGAGGAAATTTATAAAAAAAAAATTTCATGTTGCCCGATAACGTCACTCTTGCCACGTTAACGTCGATCTTGCCACGTTAATGTCGCTCTTGCCACGTTTTCCACTGGAACGTCGCTCTTGCCACGTTTTCCACTGGAACGTCTCTCTTGCCACGTTAACGTCGCTCTTGCCACGTTTTCCACTGGAACGTCGCTCTTGCCATGTTTTCCATTGGAACGTCTCTCTTGCCACGTTTGTGAAGATGTATGTTGCAATTGCCACGTTAACGTCGCTCTTGCCACGTTTTCCACTGGAACGTCGCTCTTGCCACGTTTGTGAAGATGTATGTCGCAATTGCCACGTTAACGTCGCCCTTGCCACGTTAACGTCTCTCTTGCCACGTTTGTGAAAATGTATGTCGCAATTGCGACGTTTGCGAAACTAGGTTTTCCCCTCCAACGGTCACCTTAGTATGTTCACCAAGTCAAAATACCAACGGTCACTTAGGACTTTTTTACGTTGGAATTGTGACGTTACAAAATCTATAAATATGTTGCATTTGATAGATGTTGCGACAATTTTTCTATAATAACGATGCTTCAAAAAGGGTTTGCGGGTCTTCTCAGTGAACAAAAAATAGATATTTGTTTCAGTATAAGTCTGTGGGGAAGAATGTCAGAAAACATTAGAGCTGGGAAAAGAATTAAAGAGGGTGAAAAGGGTGACGGTAAATGTTATTGCCCTTGCAAAAATTGTTG
>JASDQU010101055.1:453344-501738 GCA_032191745.1 Picea mariana | reverse complement strand
GGAATTATACGTTGACAAATGATTTCTTTGTGGTGGATGTACCCAACACCAATGTGGTACTTGGAGTTCATTGGATATACTCCATTGGTAAATAAACTACTGATCAGAGGACAATGGAGATGGAATTCATGGGTCTAGATGGAAAAAAGGTAGTCTTGCAGGCCATGCACCAATATCCACCCAAGATAGTTTCATCTCACTGTATGGAGGCACTGATGCAACATGGAGATTTAGAGTGGGAATTTGAGCGATACATTTTTGACAATTAGCCACCTGATCATCCTCAACAACATCCAGATGATATTTAGGTATTACTTCTTAAACATCAAAAGGTTTTTGGTGACATTCCTCCAGGCGTACCTCCAAATAGAGGATTTGAGAATGTTATAGAATTAGAAGAAGGGGTTCAAGAAGTCATAACCAATCCTTACCATCATCCCAAGAAGTACAAAGACAAGATCGAGAAAACTATCAAGGAGTTGTTGAAGATGGGTCACATTCAGCCTAGTTCTAGTCCTTTTGCCTCTTCGGTAGTGTTGGACAAAAAAAAGAATGGTACCATGCGAATGTGTATTGATTGCCAAGCCCTTAACAAGAAAACCATAAATAACAAGTATCTGATTCTGAGGATCTATGAGATGATTAATGAGTTGAAGGGAGAAAAATATTTTTCGAAGATTGATCTTCATTCAAGGTACCACCATATTAGGGTTTGGGAATAGGACATCCCAAAAAATACCTTTGAATTCCATTATGGGCATTATGAGTTCATGGTTATGTCATTTGGGCTAACCAACTCTCTTGCTACATTTCAATCCTACATGAACCATGTGTTCAATAAGCATTTGCGGAAATTTTTCTTAGTCTTATTTGATGACATTCTCATTTATAACAGGACTTGGGAGGAATATCTCAGGCATTTGGATGAGGTGTTGAAGATTTTGGAGGAATGAGAACTTTACGCAAAAGAGTTAAGTGTGAGTTTGGCATGACTAAGATGCTTTATTTGGGGCATGTGATCAGAAAAAATGGGGTTTGAGTACACCAAGAGAATATCAGGGAAATTATCAAGTGGCCTACCCCCATAAATGTGATAGAACTGAAGAGCTTCCTAGGCCTCTACACTTATTATAGGAAACTTGTTAAGGGTTTCTCACAGCTGATGATGTATCTTACATATATCACTAATAAAAGAGATTCTAGTTGGACAGATCATGCACAAGAAAAATTTGAGAGGATGAAACATGTAATGAGTTTGTGTCTTGTGCTAGCTTTACCAGACTTCACTCAACCATTCGTGCTTGAGTGTGATGCTTCAAGGATAGGGATAGGAATCATGTTGATGCAAAATGACCATCCCATTTTTTTTGAGGGCCACAAACTCAGGGAGTATGAGATACATTACTCGATATATGACAAGGATATGTTTTCCATCATGCATTCATTGGCCAATTTCAAATAGTACTTGGTGGGGAACATGTTTAAAGTGAAGACAGACCATAATAGCCTAAGGTTCCTCATGGAGCAGAAAGAATTGAGTGAGAGACAACAGAAGTGGATCAGTACAATTAAAGCATATGATTTCAATATTTAGTAAGTGAAGGGAAAGAACAATGTGGTGTTCGATGCCCTTTCTAGAATACCATCCACTCTCTCCCTCATGGATATTTCAGCTGATTGCAAAGCACTTTTGTTGGTACAATACTCCAAGAACTAGTTCTCTTATTAGATACTTGACAGTCAGACCCAAGATGATTAGAATCTGAGTTATTGATGACATTATTTACTACAAAAACAAGATCTACCTAGTATCATAATCTTAGCTGAAGGACAAAATCATGCATGAAGCACACAGTTCCCCATTGGAAGGACACCCTGGGTAATTCAAAACCTATAGGAAAATCAGGGAAAGATTTATGTGGAAGGGCCTTAAAAAAGATGTGTTGAGATTTGTGAGAGAATGCCATGTCTTCCGACTGAACAAAGAGGAGCATACTCTCTCAGATAGATTACATCAACCACTTCCCATTCCAGAACAAAAATGGGAAAACATCTCTATGGATTTCACCACTAGGTTGCCATAGGTGCAAGGAAAGGACTGTATTTATGTGGTAGTTGAAAAGATTACAAATTTCACACATTTATTTTCCATACCCTCCAAGTATTCAACAACATAGGTAGGGGATTTTTTCTTTATAGAGATATTCTGATTGCATGGGTTGTCGAAAACTATTTTCAGTGATGGAGATAACAGGTTCATGGGAGTATTTTGGCAGGAGTTATTTAGGATGGTGGGAACATATTTGATGCCAAGCACGAGTTATCACCCTCAGACTGATGGAAAGATCGATATAGTGAATAAGTGGTTGGAATCTTATCTAGGGAATTATGTGTCGGGTCAGCAGAAAGCTTGGATAAAATGGTTACACTTGGGACAACACTGCTACAACACCACCTATCAGATGTCAATTGGGATGAAACCCTTCCAAGCCTTGTATGGATATGATGCACCCACGTTTGTGGATCAGATATTTGGATACAACGGGGAACCTAAGGCTAAGTATTGGATTCAGGAGAGACAAGATATTCTATGAACCCTCAAAGATAATTTGTAGACGGCTCAAAATCAACAAAAGGTCTATGCAAACAGGCATCGGGTGGAGTGTAGATTTGAGGTATGGGACTTGGTATACCTACATTTTCATCCCTATAGGAAGTCATCACTTTAGATGAAGGTGATAGAAAAATTGAAACCCAGATTCTACGGGCCCTACAGGATTTCAAGGTGTATAGGAGAGGTGGCATACGAGCTAGAGCTTCTAGAGGGATGCAAAATACATAATGTGTTCCATGTTTCATGTATCAAGAAGGCCTTGGGGAAACATATCGCCACTTATATTGAGTTACACCCAATGGATGAAGAAGGGAATATGATTCTAGTTCCTAAGGAAATTTTGGAGATCAGGGAGAAGAAGTTAAGGAGCAGGACCATCAAAGAGTACCTAGTTAAATGGAAGGATTTTCTTATTGAGGACACTACATGGGAAGGAGAACAAGTGCTCCAACATATCAGATTGAAATTTCTTGTGGACAAGCAATCTTGGGTGGGGATGAATGTAATTTCCCATCCGCTTAGGATTCATAAGGGGAGATTCCACTGGCCTAATAAATTTCTCGTGGGCTAAGGTGGAAAATGATCTAGGGAAAATGATTCACCTAAGAAAACTTTATAAAATTTAAAGTGGAGAAAAAGGGGGACATGGGTCCTAGGCTAATAAAAAGTCACTTTAAAATTATAAATTGAGAAACCCACTAAAGTGACTTTAATTAAATAAAATAAAAAAGGAGCAGGAAAAGAATGTCTTGAGTAAGTATTAAAAGGGGAAAAAGAGGAGTCTCTCCTCATCCGATCATTTTTTACACTTGAGAAAAGAAATTTGGAGAGATCTTGGAGAAAGAGACTAGGGTTTTGGAAACCCTTCATTTGATTTCTAGTTTCGGTGTTGTAACGATACACCCTATCTAGTTTGGGAACATATCACTACAGATTTATTTAGTGTGCTTCAACGTGGATAAATATTTCTTCTTGGCAGGGAAATTTCTTTCTCTTTGGTTGAATCTTTTATATTGGAAGTTGGGTTTTCTTATAACAACGAATCTGGTGATGTTTTTGGTCAAATATCTTTGAGAAGCTGAGTTGGGATGAAATAAGGATGAGTTGACAACATAGACTGAATTTCCTAAGTGTAAAGGCTGCAGATCTCTTGTGGGGTTCAAGTTTTCTCTCTCTAGGCGTATCCTTTGACTGTTGGGTGCATACCTGAGTTTATAAGCAACATATTTCCTTGTGGGATGAGTGTATTGTTGCTAGGAAAATGAGTTTTCTATGAGAGGGACATAAATCCTTCATTGGGGTCATATTTATGCTAGCAGAAGCGCCTCAACATTTAGTATATTGTTGTTTCCTTGTGAGACAAGACACTAACAACTAGAAGTCATTCTTATATGTTGTGGGAGGAGGTTGATTTGGGGTCAACATCTTGTTTTTTATTACTGAGATTGGTGGGAAGAGTGAGGTAAGTACTGATATGAGCTATTGTTATAATCTAGTCGTTTCTACTATGGAAGAAGTTGGCTTTTCTATAAGGATATTGTTGTTGTTATGACACAATGTATTGCTGCTGAAAATGTCCTATTTCCCAGTTATATGATTATTGTGTTTTTCTCTCACTCATAGACATTTCTCTTCCTCGTATTTTTCAAGCTACCTACAACAACTCAATTACCAGGTTCTTATATGTTCACTGTTATTCATTGAGTCCATTTCTTGTGTTTGTTGTTAGAAAAACAGGATCACAGAGCAATTAAATAAGATAAATATGAAAATAAAACATAGAATATACACAATACAATAGAGACACGGATATGTGTGGTTCACCCAGTGTGGGCTACGTCCACCAACTAAATTTCTAGGTCCTTCCTTATTATTATCCAACAAAATGAAGGGATACAACCTACAACACACCTACTGCAACTTCCTCTTCTTTATCTCACAATCTCCTCTCTCAGAATGCAATATTTTCGATAATACAAATCCACAATACAATTCCCTCATAAAATAGGGTTGCCTTCTAGGAAAAAACCCCTAAAAAAACTTATATCGTCAGATCTGCGACCTTATAATTAACGATCCAAATTGACTATGAAATTACAATATTTTACAAGGCAATTTTTCCCAAAGTTTTTCTTCGGGGGCGCTTCCCCCAAATCCCCCACCATGGGGGCTACAAAAATTGTCTCCCCCCCACTGGACCCCCCTGGTGAAAGTGGTGGGTGGGCAAGCCCCCCTCCCCACACCCCCCTGTTAGGGATTGGGGTCCAAGCACGACTTAAACAAACCTTTGAATCAGGAACATAATCAGGCTCCACAACCAACATTTGTTGATATAGAGAGGTGATTTTTAAAGATTGCTTGATGTCCCCAATTCATAATGGTGATAATTTCTAGAAACAAATTAAGTTTGTAAAAATATTGTATAATTTTCGTATGCAATCCATTTACCAATTTGCATAAACCATAAACCAAGCAAAACACAAAAGAAAAATTTTAGTGGGGATATTACACCTTTTATTATTGATTAACACTACTATGGAAGAATAAGATGACAAGAATTGAGATATCATTTCTAGGATCAATAGAGTAGTACAAATCATCAGTCGATGACTTGTATCCATGAGTATTAGTCACAACAAAGAAATTTCTCATGATTTTGAATAGTATGCTTAGCACTCATTGCATCGGGTAATTCTCTCAAGGATGGAGAAGTGGRATTGAAAAAATGGATTTGTTACTAAATATATAGGACTGATATACATAGTTTTTCAACACTATATTCCTTATTTGATTAGTGTGAGACTTGGAATGGAGATGAAAGATATGAATTCATTCTCTTGGAAGGCCAAAGATATTCCTACTATATCCATCCCATTGGAATCTGGAAATCATGTCCAACAAACTAATCTAGACAAGGTCACAAGCTCTAGTCCTTTACCATCTACATGAATGCAAAGAACTACGTATGCTCATCCACTACTCATGCTGGATCATTTCAATGTTGCTACATTAGTTCCTACAAAAACAATGGAGTGTGGGAGGTATAAGGCTTCCATCACTCCCTCTAGAGGAATTCCAAGTCCCTTCCACAATGACAATTCCAAACATAGTTGAAGAAAATTGGTTTGCATGATGAATATATGAATGTTGTTGTGTGTCTCTTCAAAATATATAAGCAACCTTATTATATGTATTTATGAGTTGCTTATTCCTAATACTTTCCTTCTTTTCATTCTAGTACTCAACCAAATCTCTTGAACCACAAGGGATAGGGGTTTGGATTATACCTAATACGCATATCCACTTCAAAAGAAAATCTATGTATGCGGGTTTTATTTTAAGAGCGCTACTAGAAAAACTGCATAAAATTCCTTTGTGTGAAGATTACATGTCCTTAGAATTGGAACACTCTTTGTTTAAGATTTATTATATCGAAAGAAGTACATATAAAAGAGAACTTTATGGGTTCAAGCCACAAAGATAGAACCTTTGTCATTTACAGGATAGATGCTCCAACTTACCACTAACCAATTATTATATTGAAAGAAGTACATATAAAAGATAACTTTATGGGTTTAAGACCCAAAGATAGAGCCTTGGTCATTTACAGGGTAGATGCTCCAACCTACCACTAAACAATAACCTCACATAAAGAAGTTTTTGACTTGTTAAATCTCACAACAAAGTGGAATATTTACAAAATACTGATATGCATATGTTGTTTTTCAATTGTTGGAGAGGTTGCAGAGTCCAATTATAGCTCCAATTATCACCCTATTTGTATTCAATACAAATTGGAGAGAGTAATTCACTATATAAGGCTAGGGAATATTAAACAAGAGTTACAAAATAGATATTAATATATAGGAGGTTTTTCGAGATACATAGGTTGTGTTGTATCATTAAAACAAGAATCTGTAATTTGTAATTTATAATTTTTGTTGGAAGATTGACTCTTTTGTTGGCTTGATGATTTAACATTCTACTATCAATTACCTAAGGAGTTTTTTTTTCTCTTGTACTTTGCTCAATATGTGGGTCTAATATCATGATTATTAACATAATATGTTATCTAGATAGTATCTGAGACAATTTTCTTTCACTGTGTCAACATGTTTTTTTTTTAGTTCAAGGAAAGAGTCAATTTTGGTCAGCCCAAATGCTATCAATGGCCCAAAAGCAAGTAATAGTTTCCTTGAGGAGCACTCTCCCTTCTTCCTAGGAATTTCCTAATGGATGGTAGATTGACTGCCAGCCACAAGTGTGACTAGTGACTTTGTTTCTTAGTGGAGCACTCCCTCTTCTTCCCAATAATTTTTATATGGAAGGTGGATTGACTACCAACCACAAGAGTTGTTGGTGACCTAACGAGACTCCCCATATTTGAAATTATGACCTCTTTGTATTAATACTTGATATAGTCACTTCAAACCAGGTGAGCTAACTCACTACCCTTAGCTTTGCCAACTTGGATCCAATACAATAGAAATTCGCCAATAATCCCTCTGTCACAATTTTCCATGAGCACATTGTAGTTCTTTGAGCATGGATATATATTATAGTTTTCGTCTACAAATTCACTAACATTGTAATCACTTATGAGCACTTCTAAAATTTTATATGCTATAAATATTTGTATCCATTGATGCATAAATAACCAAGAAAGACGATGGAAGACAAGCCTCCTCAAATCATTATTCAAGTCGAGATCAATCATTACCCACCTCTTATAATTGATAATGGAGAAGGATAGCTTCCCTAGTATTCTGAATGACATCCTTTGGATAGATAAATTGGCTCATGGGAAATTAAATATGGGTAAATTAATGCAAGTCTAGATATGGCTTAGATATAATATATGATATGCCATAATGCAATACTACACGATTAATAATGTTCATTAAAAAAATTGTATGTCTCCCATAGAAGACAATCATAGAAGATAAAATCCAAAAAAAATTGGCAGCATGATCACAAGTACGATATTCAGGAATCTTACTGTGAAAAAGTTGATAAAAAAGACGCGATGCAGCTAAACATGTGGAAGCATATACTGCTGCAAAAAAATTGAACATGAGAAACCATATACTGTTACTGGAAAAAACTACAGGTTGGTTGAAGAGTGCAGTGAGAAAGAAACAAAAGAAGCTGAAATTCCTTTCTATCTGTGCAAAACATAGGTTCATCATATGCCGAAGGGATATATGTTGTTTTGCAGCGGAAGCATAAATCAAACGGATTTAAAAGGTGAATGTATAATCTCCATTGTTTGCGATTGCCATTATGTTTTGGATGTTTAAACATGTCTTTTAACACTTGATTATGGTTTAAATAACTTATTATGAGCGAAGTGACCTTACCGTGGTGGTTTGTTAGGCGGTGATGACTTGACGGTGGATCAATGTAGCTCACATTTGGTGGAGAACCAGTCCATTTAACCATTTAGTAGAGGTTCTTGGTTACCATTGGAGTTTTTAGAAGGATTTTATGGATTGTTTGTCTTGGGAGCTTAATAGAGTACTACATGGTGGGTGAGAGTCGTTACTTCTATTTTTAAGTGGAGGTTCTTTGTTAGGCCGTGAGCTACTGAAGTTTTATATCAGTCCTATCATTACAGACCCAATACTGCCCCCGAGTTTGGAGCTACCTACACATTTGCACTGATAATTTTAGAGAAGTGTTTTTTAGCAGGATTCGATGGGCCACTTGTTTTGGAGCGTTGTGGGGTAGTTAGTTGGACTTCTGGGTGTTGGTGTTGACCATTAGTGCCTTCCAAGTGTACCTTTGAGGGTCTTTTCTATCAGTTATTTCTAGACTACATTCGAGACAGGGGGTCACTTCATTATTGAGCTCTTAACTACTGTGGGGAGCAAGCAGCAGGTAGTTGAGGCGAGTTAAGGCTACAGGTTTAGGTGGCAGGTATCGGTTAGAGGGATATGATTTCAGATGGAAGCTGAGGTCAGTGCACTAATGGGTGCGGTTGACGAGGTACTCTGGCATAGTGCTGGCCTTTTCACCTCGGAAGACGGGCTCAGTCCAAGTATGTCTAGACATAGCTCGCAGCATAAATTCACTCCCTTGATTCCTAAGGTAGTCAATTCGCTTAGGGACAAGCATACTCAGTCAGCTCCTGAGCCTTTCTCGTATCGAATATACACTGAGACAGTTGTTGAAGGCTTGGGAGTTATAAGGGAGACTACTGGAGTTCAACCTAAGGGAGTATTTGGACCGAGTGTACATGGGAGACCTGAAAACGCATTAAACCATAGAATTCCAATCGGTCTAAGCACATATTGGTTATGGGGTCGGATATTGGCCTTGAGGTCACTTGCAATCTGGCGCTAAGGGGTTTGGTGGGGTGCTTGTCCTATCGGTCACTCTGTAACATCCCATTACCTATTTGGGTTGAGGAAACTTGGGCACTAGTATTGGGGTATACACCAGTGATCTTGTATTTGATGAGTGGCCGGCTCAACTTTCGTTTTCATAAGCCGAAATATACTCTCCTTATCTTGGACAAGATGTGGGTGGTATATGGGTGCAGCCTAATGTTAAAACGATGGAGGGTGGGCTTCGACCCATCAAAACATTGTTTCCATCGCCATCATCTGTAGGTCCTCCTACTGGGTTTGCCTCTACAACTTTGGAGCCAAAAATCTCTGGAAGTTATTGGGAATGAGCTGGGTAGATTTATTAAAGTAGACGAACATTTGTTGAAAGCTCCGGGCAAACATTTGTGTAGGGTTTTAGTCGATATTGATATTCACATTGGCCTTCTGGAATCCCTAGATATTGAGTGGAGGGGACACTTGCTGCTTCAGAGGCTAGATTACCTCGGAGTACCTTTTAGATGTTCCCTCTGTCATAGAACAAGCCACCTGTGCAAGGATTGTAGGGGTTCCATTGAGGAGGTTGATTCAGAGGATTCTTTGCTTCGAGGACCGACCTGAGAAGACTTTACAACGGTGGACTCATCGGCTTGCAGTTTTCTTTTTTCAGCATCAGAACCCCCTTGTCCTTTAGCATCTAGGGCTACCTTCATGGGTAAGTTGAAGAACATTTGTCCTAATTTGGAGTGGTTGAGGTTAGGAGGAAAGAATCTTCTAGAGATTCATTATTCGATCATTTATGGGTTGGTATGGGAGGGTTTTTTTCCGTTTTACCTACATAGTGTGGGGAGACTGGGCTAGAGCCTGTGGGAAACCTTAGTATTCCTACAACTCCTACTGAGACCACAACTCCCTGTGGAGCTATAGATTCTTCTTGTGAGTCAGGGAGGGATGTCAATTTTGACTTTGAACATCCTTTTTCTGGGACAACGGTCTTCCAGAGAGATAAAGAACCCACTGCAGAGTTGGAAAAGGATTCTCCCTTCCTCACGGGATTTACAAAACACGAACTTGGGGAAATCTCTTTAGGATCTATGTTGGATTATTTGGTACCTACCTACAAAGAGATCGTGACACTAATACATATTCCTACATTCCAGGGGAGATCTGTTGTTGGTACTGAGGGTTCTAATCACACTGCTGATATGCTGAAGCAGTCAGGGGAGGGTTCGCTTAAGGTTTTTTCTTGGTCAAGAGGTTTGGGCTTAGAAATTTCCTCTCTCAAAACAAGGAGTCCTAGAAAAAAACCGATTACTATTCCTGCGACACCGGATTTAATTTTCTCTACGACTTCATGTTAGTACTCTGTAAATTTTGTATGGCTGAAAGACAAACGACAGAGGTAACTATTTCAACCTACTTTAGAGCTGGGAAGTAGCCTACTCAACTCAGAGATGGCTCTCTCTTGTCACTTGATATATCTTTGGCAATCGGTGGCTAGATTTAGATTGTTTTGGGGGCTTTTATAAATTTGTTGGCAAGGAAGGGGAGGGACACTTAGGGATATGGAGTTGAAATTATGAAAGTGAATGAAAACAATGACTGGCCGGTAGAATTCTCCAGAGGATAAAGGATAAATGAGGTGATGAATCTGAGTTATAAATCGTATTTAAGCAGGGTGTAGGAGGAAAAAGAAATCAAATAACTGCATCAGAGCATTACTGAAATGAATTCTGAATTGGTTAGGAAGGGAATTACACAGTTTAAATTGCTTAAGCTGAGAGCATCATAAGATGAATTTTGGGCCTTTATCTCTCCAATTTAAACAGAAGAAAATGTAAATGGAATTAAGGAACACATGAAATACATACAATGAAAGGAGAAAAAATGCATAACACCACCATTAGAATATTTTCATAGAGACTTCAAAAGCTTCTGCATATGTATTCAATTCAGCTCCAGAAAATTACAATTGAGTTCAGAAGCAACTAAAAGATGCCCTTGCACTTCTTCCAACATTAATTCAATCAGAACTTCTAGTACTTAAACAATTTGATTACAATGGTTGAACTGAAATGTTTCAGATTCTAAAATGGACTACAATAATTTCAACTGACATACTTCGATATGTGAACTGATTTACAATGATTAAACAAAAAACATTCCATAAACTAACGATTGATTTCTTTGACTGCTCGGATTTGTCTTCGCCATCTGTGTTGTTCTAATCTTTTGTCGAACCCATCAATTTTGTGTCACTTGGATGCTATTGATTGGTCCCTGGAAATTTGTATTTTTTCCACTCTAAGTCAGAAAGGATATCGTAATCCATCATTTCCTTTATCAAGATCTCCAGGTCGATGCAAGTGGCATAAGTCATAGTTGGTAGCCAGATCTTTACAGTCTTGAACTGATTTAAGATCTCAAAATCTGTGGCCAAAACTTCCACCAGATTTGGTCCTTTCAAGTTTTCCTCCGAACCTTCAAATTTGGAATGATCCATTCTACGTTGGGCAAGGAGAGAGTTGTATCCCTCTTGATCATATAATTTCCCTTTTCCATCCCAAAATGGTGGGAGGCCTTTGATAAACAATTTCTCAAATAGATCCTTTAATTCTTGTATACTCTGCTCCATCTGCATGGCTTTGGTTTGAACTGACTTAAGCATATTGTGTTTAGCAATGATCCTCCTCTCTCAAATGATCAGCGTAGTCCTATATTTTACCCCAATGATCAGAAGATCGACAACAGGAATGGAATTCAACAGATTTATAGCGTTTTGGGTCCACTCTAAGGGTTTTTTCGCCAGTGTTTCATTCACCACAGTGCACCTGCTTCGAGCAATGATATCCATGTTATCTTTGTCGTCTATGAAATTTAGGTACACCCTGAACTTAGCAGCTTAGGCAGCAATAGAGTCCCATATTGCGTGTTTATCTCCCTACAAAATTCATTTACCTTTCAACCTCGTTTTCAACATGTCCACTCTTTCCTGCAAAGTCTGATTCTCCTTCTAGAACTAGGCCACCTTCTCATTCTTTATCTTCATTTGTTGTTGCAGTTTTTCTATATCTCCTTTGAGATTCTTGATTTCTCCTTCCTTCAGGATAACTTGGGACATAGCCTGAACCAATCCATCAGTGCTTGATCCAGTTTCTGTAGTAGAAGGTACAATAGAAGTCGTTTCTGATGTTACTGCATGCCCTTATGAACAATTCACATTTTCTTTCTCCATATGCAATGCTTTGGCTTTGTAATTCGGTGCTTCCTGTCTAAATGTCTCTTTTTCTTGTTCTAGAGAAACCAACTCTATCGTCTATGGGTGTTCTGTAGCAGACATTTTTAGCTTCTTCTTCAGGCTTTGGATCATCTTCTCTTTCTCATCTAAGGAATCTTTTACCCCTTGAGGGCCTTCAGATTCTAATCTCTTGACCTGAGTTTTCCAGGCTCTATTGGACATTTTCTCTTGCTTCAATTGTCCATCCAATTTAAGTGCATGATTTTTCATCCTTGAAACCCTCAAACTCAGACTCACGTAGTATGAATACAACATGTCACTTGCATTTCTGTGGAATTTTACTTTGTCTAGGGCATTGATATTTTCATAATGCATCTTGATTTCAGACACTTTATCCTCATCCACCACTTCTATATTAAGTGTATTCCTTTCTACATACTTGACTGAGAACATGCAATACTTATGTTGGGAGATCCTCTTTACCTCGAGTAACAAATATCTTATTTCACTCATGGCCAGATTTCCTTTCACAACATATTGATTTGCTAAATCTTCTTTGGATTGGTAGACTGCTCCAGGTGCCTTACTAAAGACATGTTTCTTGTTGTTGGAATCTCTTGAGCTGCTTTCACCCTGTGGTATGATTCCTGTACCAGCCTCTTCATTTTTGGTCACATTCTCTGCCATTTCAATGCTTATTTTATCTTTAGGCTCTTCTTCCTCCAGGTCCACTACCTGTGAAGATTGTGTGATTTTCATTTTCTTGACGACATTTTGTTGACCACTAGTGCCTAGGGCCTCTAAACTGCTCCTTTTTTTATAAAAACTCATCTTGGGAGATTTAATAATCAATATCAGAGAATTTTTATGTGTTTGAGTATGTTGTAGGGTTGACCCTATTTGCTGTGTCTGATCAGGCTGCAACAAGACTTCCATATCTGTACAGGTTTCCAGATTTGCTAACTTATCAAAACCTTCAACATACTCATGTTCATAAGGGCCATGTTTGCTCATCAATATTCTTTTAGATATGACCTGGTGTGGATCATATTTTCTTCCATGTAACTGTGCAAACCTAAATTCTTTGAGTTTGGCCTAGATCCGAGGCAAGCAGGATCTAGTCTTCACAACAAAGGGTCCGATTATGAATGGAAATTTTAAGTTGGACACTTTGTGCATTTTTAGAAAATGTTATGTTTCTGAGATGTTTCTTTGCCTAATGAATTCTAAGGCAAAGACTCTAGGTGTCAAAAAAACTGGCAAAAGGTGAGGTGATTCTTGGCAGCCATATACCCAAATCATTGTAGAATGCATAAACAACATCCAATCTCCCACTCTGTTTTCTAGATTTGGCTGCAAATAAATTTTCATGTCTTCTAGGACTCTTGGCAGGCCGGTGTTGAAGATCAGGATGTAAACTCTGGACATGATTGTATTTATGAAAATAATCATTTTGATCCTTTCGCATTCAGTTAAGATGAATGTTGCTTCAGGGAACTCTGTTTTGTTTGTTTCCAGGAACATCTTTAGCAGGTATGTGTAATACCTGAAGTTCCTTAGTTATTGAAAATTCACTAGCTGATTGTGTATGTTATCAGCTACGAACTTATCAAAACTGAAAAAGATTGACTGACTGGACTTTGACTGGAAAAAGGTTAGTAGAAAACCTAGCATGACCTCAACCATGTAATTGTCATTATCTAAACCTAAAATTTGATAGAGGATGGAACAATCCCATTGGACTTTAATAACCATGACGCTTACATTCATTGGCAAAGACAAACTTTCAGAATGATGCTCAGGTTTAATGATTATCTGCAAAAATAGGGGTTTGACCTCAGGGGGACATTATCTGTAAACTGCAACTCAATTTTTTTCCTCGAAGGGTTCACACACTGTGGAGGGAGACTGTGGCACACTGAGGGCATGTTGAATTGACCGGCTATCTATTTTTCACAGGACTTCTGACCCTAACTTATTTAAAACGACCTTTTCTTCTAGTGAGTATTGTTTTGTAGACTAGGTTATGAATTTCGGGAAGGGAAAAGTGATTTTGACGATGCAAGGGACTATGGAGGCTTGTACTTCTTCAAGTAAGGGTAATTGTTTCCCCACATTGTCTAAGAAATTGGTTCTGGACATAGAGACTAGTGAGACATTTATTACAGTGTCGAACACATAAGAGTCTTTGTCAATTAGGTATTCTTCTTTCGAGGAGAGATCTTGTTTTGTTATGGACATAATGATATGATCCATGGACATAATGAAAAATACCTACAAATGAGTGAAGAATGTGCAAGTTGGGTGCACTGTTGAGCCTCAGTTCGAATGGAGCGGTTGCGCCAAATTTCAAACGTTCGAATGATTTTGATATATCATAAAATAATGACCCAGGGCCCTATTTTATATACTCCTCCCGATATCGGGGACGATCCAAAGCGGTTTGGAGTAGATTGATTTTCACCCCGATATGCCTCTGGTGGCGCCATGCGTTCACAATCTGAAACCATGGTATTTCCATTGGCCTTCTCCCAAGCAATTAAACTTTGCACAAGTTTTCCGCCTGATGTAGCTGCTGACCATTGATCTACGATGCTTGAGATCTATGTCCCGTTAGGTCCCATCAACCTTGTGGCTCCACTATATTTAACCATATTTCACTAGATGTGGCTCCACCCTCCATTTTATCGTTCCTATACACATGTTTATCCCTTAGCTAAGTCTTGAGACTTGGATTCCATCGAAAATTGTTATGGTGATAACATAGGCTTCTATTGGGGATGTTATCCTCCCCACGAGGTAGAAAATAATGGTAGACCACGTGCCTACCCATTGGGCTGTGATTTATTCCTGTAGTCTGAATCCACCGATCTTTATTCAAAAACTCAAAGTCGACCCAGCATAGCTCAGGGCCTTCACCTCGAGCTTCAACTATGTCGCTTTTATTCCAACTTCTTCATGCAAAAAGAAAACACAAAAATGATTATATACAATGAATGGAAGGGGTGATGATTGTTTAAATGATATAATGTTTGAGGAACCTTCCATTCACATGCCCTCCTCCAATGACGTCTCCATTAATATCCTATAGTATGTAGGCATTACTCCCATGGTATGCTACAATCTTGAACGGACCCATCCATAGGTGGTCAAACTTCCCATGTTTTCCCTTATCTTCATTTTTGGCATCCCATTGTAGTACCATGTCTCCCAGCTTGAAGTCATCCACCTTGGTACGCTTGTCGAAATCCTATTTGACCTTGTCTTGGTGCAGCTAGGAATTATTGAAAGCCTTCTCCCTGGTTTGCTGGACACTGATTAATTCATCCTTCCTTCTTCGAGTGGCATATGTTTCTGCATCCTTCTCCTATAACAGTATCATCACTGGAAACCCTAGTATAGTAGGAAAAATTGCGTCTATGCCATAGATGATCTAAAAAGGTGAGGTGGTGATAGATATTTTTGGGGTGATTCTGTTGGCCCATAGTGCATGAATGAGCTTCTTGTGCCAATATTTTGTATTCTCTTGCAACAACTTTTTTATAATTCTAGTGAGGCTCTTGTTTGACGACTCAAATAACCCATTTCCCTGAGGGTAATAAGAAGTGGAGTGGCCAAGTGTTATGTTTTAGTCGCTACAAAATTTCTCCATATTTTTAGAATTAAAGGCTGTTGCGTTGTCTATGATGATTTTAATTGGACATCCGAACCTGGACAAAATATTGTCTTCTAAAAACTGGATGATAATAACATCTATCGCTTGCCTGGTGGGAACTGGCTTGATCCATTTAGTGAAATAATCTATTGCTGTTAGAATCCACTTGTGTTGGGCTGAATACTGTGGATGTACCTCCCCTATAAAATCAAGACCCCACTATCTAAAAGGAGCTTCCACAGAGATGGGCCTCAAAGGCAGAGGTTGTAATTTGTTTTCCCCCTCAAAAACATGACATTCATGGCATCTTGAAACCCCCTTGTAGACGTCAGAAAAGATGTTGGGCCAATAGAACCCAACTCTCAAAATTTTGTGCATAGTGGTTTTCCAATAATGATGACCTCCACAGTCACCCTTATGGAACTCTCTGATGGTATTTTTAGCTTCTTCTTCTGGCAGGAAACTCAATAAAATTCTCCCTGGATCCTTCCAATATAAAGATTGATTTACTATACAAAACTTTCCTGCCTTCAGTTTCAAGAATATTACCTTTTTTTTACTCAGTTCAGGAGGAGCCTGTAAATTTATTAACACATAGATGATATCTGCATACCACAGGGAGTCAAGAAATTTCTGGGATATTTGAGGAGTTCTCTCTTCTTATGCACCCTCTGACAATTCTCCAATGAAATTTATTCCCAGGAGTTCACAATTAGTCTGTTCCATCATCTTTTCCAGCCCCTGTCCCTTGATAAACTTTGTGGGTTTGATCTCAAGGTCATATTCTAACAACACTGCTATCCATTTTCCCCTCTTTCCTTCAGGATCAGGTTGGGTTAAGATGTCTTTCACTGAGCTACTGGGTACATAAGCAATAGTATGGGAATGCAGGATGTAAACTCTGAATTCTTTCAAGGCTTTGACCAATGCATATGCTTGCTTCTCCATGATATCATACTTCAAGGGAGCATCCCTCAATGTCTTTTTGTAATATGTTATGGGCTTCTCAAAATTTTGGTCATCTTTCTGTAGTAAAACACCAACAATTGTGTTCTCTGAGGCGAAAGAAAACAATATGAAATCCTTTTCAAAATTAGGACTGGCCAGTACTGGAGCCTTGGTTAATTCCACTTTGATGTCTTTAAAGGATTTCCTGGCTTTAGGGATCCACTTTATTTCATTTCCCTTCTTGAGCATATTAGTAATATGTTTTATGATTTCATTCAAGTTACGGATAAATCTCCTCGGAAAATTTACTTTTCCCAGGAAAGATTGCACCTCTTTTTTACTTCTGGGTATGCCAATTTTTAAGATTCCGTCAACTCTGCTGGGATCTACCTTTATCCCTTCCTTTGAAATAATATGACCCAACAACTTTCCTTCTTCCATGGAAAAGTTTGACTTCTTAGGATTCAACAAGATACCGAACTTTCTGCACTTTTCATATGCCCTTCTTAGATGCTTAAGGTGTTCCTCATCTGAAGCAGAATAGACAGTGATATCATCAAGGTAGATAACAATGAATTTGTCTTTTTCATCAACAAAAGATATGTCCATATCTCTTTGAAATGTCTCCCATGCATTCATGAGACCAAAATGCATCTTGGCATACATGAATGTTTCCCATGGTGTTGTGAATGTTGTTTTTTCCCGATCATGAGGATGTACCAGAATCTGATTGTATCTAGAGAAACCATCCAACATTGACATTTTCTGAGAGCCTACCACCTTTTGTAAAATGTGATCCATTTTAGGCAATGGGTAGTTGTCCTTTAGATACATCCTATTCAGATTTGTGAAATCTACACACAACCTTATCTCTCCACTCTTTTTTCTGACTCACACCAAATTTTCTACCCATTTGGAAAACCTCAGGGATGCTATGATTTTGTCTTCAAATAGTTTCTTTAGTTCTTTCTCAATCAAGGGTAACAACAAAGGGTTTATACTTCTCAATTTCTGTTTGAATGGCTTGTGATCTTCTTTGATTGGGATAACATGCTGAATTATAATGGCATCATAGACTTTCAAATCATCATACCTCCAAGAAAAAACATCAGGAAACTCTTTCATTAATTTGACATACCTTTCCTTGAATTTAAGGCTGAGTGTTCTGGACAGCTTAATGATCTTTGCATCTTCCTCAGTCCCAATATTGTAGTCTTCCACATCCCCTTCATTTACTGTGATTTTTGGGCTTCTAGCCACATCATTATTACTGAAGAGTTTTTCCAGTGGGACCAGACCCTTGGGTATGATGTTTCTCTTTAGATGAACTATATCTTTACCTACAATATGATTGTCGAAGTAACCATCCTTGGTGAAAGCAGCTGCATCTACTTCTTCATCACAGTATTCTTCATCAATGTTCAAATTCCCAAATTCATTTTCCATCTTGAGGAAGCTTTCTATATGTTTGTCATCTTCAAAAACTTGCCAGTACTTAATGTTTTCTGGTACTGCTAGCCTGTATTTGACATCAACCTCATATTTTGTATTAGGGAAGATGGGAACTTTGAAAACCATTTCTGAAGTAGCCAAAGCATCAACAATCTAATTTTGTTCTCTTGGAATTGCTGAAAGATTATATTATGGAAAATTTTCAAGGATATCTAGCACTAGATTCCTATAAGCCCTCAATCTGGGATGCTTTTCTTAGTATATGCCTTTGATTTGATTTACAATCAGCTCGAAGTCTCCATGTACAACACTTCTTTTGGCACCCAATTCTTTCAAAACTTTCAACCCCAATATTAATGCTTCATATTCGATGATGTTATTTGTGCACTCAAAAACAAGTTTGTAAGAACACAATTTTGAGTCTCTTTTGGGGTGATTGATCCATACGCCAACTCCTTCTCCTTCTATGTAGACATCTCCATCAAAATTCATCTTCCAAATCTGATCTTCTACATCATCTTGCTACTCTGAAAACTTTTCACTCTGCTGATCAGATCTTTCTTTGTCAGCCATATCAATTTCTGGCCCCTTCTCTTCAAAACACGGGTCATTGAAGAAAATGGAAGATCCCAACTCAGTTTCCATAGAGTAGATGGGATGATTACTAGGATGTGACTTGTTGATGACCATGTATTTGAGAAAATCCTCTCTGTACAATCTTCCATATTGACCAAATATAGGGATGGTGGCGTATGACATGTCCATCTGGAGAGTTCCCTTTAATTTTGCAGCCCATGACCTGGACAACAACATGCCAAATTTGGGAGGAATATCAACAACCACTACATCGATAACCATGTTCTTTGTTGGGATTTATGCCAAATACACCATCAGATCTTTGATCAAGCCAAGGAATTTCACCTTTCTTGAATCGAAAGAGAACAGATCTTTATAAGGCCTTGTGATGTCCAGGCCCAATTGGTCCATGACTACATTGGGCATCAAGTTGTGAGATGCTCCAGAATCCAACATAGCATTGTGTAGAGTCATATAATGGACTTTTAGACTAACATAAAAAGGGGGGACTTCTTCAGTATCACTATTTTCCTCCACGCCTGGGCCAAATAATATGGATGGGTGATCATATTATATGTTTAGGGTATCATAAGTTTGTTCCATCTTCATCATTTTGATGATCTGATTTCTATACTCAGTGTTCTTGATTAATTCATTGAAAGGCACATAAATTTTTATCTTGGCCATCTCACTTTCAAAATTAAAGGAGGATGAGGTCTTCTCCACCTCTTTTGTGACTGTTTCTTTCCTTTTCTCCAGAATTTTCTTTTGGGGCTCTTCTTTCTTCTTTCCTTTGTCTACAACATCCTTTGCAGCAGAATCCTTTGTAGTAGAATCCTTTGCAGCAGAATCCTTCGTAGCAGAATCCTTCGCAGCAGAATCCTTTGTGGGTTGACTTAAAGAGGATATGTTACTCTGAGCTTCTTTGGTGGGGTTTCCCTTTGGAGGATTTCCCTTTGAACGGTTTGGAGGTAATTTTTGATTTCCAAGGTTATATTGTCTTTGTAATTGCATGATGGAATTTTGTAATAATGTCTAGTAATCTTTCCTTTCTACTGATAAACTTTCCTCCTCATCTTGCAAAAATATCTCACTTGCATCCATGAACTGGTCATGTTCTTCTTTAGTAAAAAACACCTCCGTTTCTTTATCATCACAACAATTCATGTTGTCTTCAAAATATCCATCATAATTCTCATTTACATAATTATTTTGAAAAGGAGGCCTTATTTGTTGTTCCCCCCGATTTCCTTGGTTTCCCTGATTCGCCTGATTTGCTTGATTTCCCTGATTTCCCTGATTTCTTTGCTCTCTTTGTCTAATTTTTGGGATTGTTGGTCTCCTCGGATTTCTGGGTGGACCATCATCCTGTTCTCTGGGGTTAGGCCTATTACTTAGGGCCATTATTTACATCATTCTCTCCATGGTTCTCATCATTGTTTCAAACCTTTCTTCTGATGTTTGTGAGGTTGAAGGTTGTGCCTTATCTTGAGTTTTGTTCATGTCCCTGCCAGAGTCAACTTTATCTTTCTTGAAGCCATTAGATTCAGTTATACTTATATGAAATTAGTCGTCATATCATCTAATGTAGAAGATATTCCTTCTCTCAATAATAAATAAAAATCACTTTCAAAAGAATCAACATATCTGAGCTGAGCAGCTTTAGGGGGGGGTTTACCTTAGTAGCAATCAAATTATAGACCTTTATGAATCTGGCTGAAAACTCCTACACCATTTGGTCAAGTGATCTCTTCATGTTGTTATACTGGGTCAACAACTGAAGGGGATTTTTCTTGTCTCCCCATTTTGCAAGGAAGCTGGTTTCAAAGGCCTCGAAAGCTACGATACTAGTTGTTGGAAGGGCTCTGAACCACTTCCTCACTTCTCCTGCAAGACTTTGTGTAAACAGTCTCATTTTTACATCTTCAAAGTTCACCTCCTCTAAGTCTATGAAATCATTAAACCATTCTAGGTGCTTCTGGGCTAATATGTTACCTTCAACATCATATAGTTTTATCCTTAGGTTATAATCTTGAGGTAAATCATGTAGTTCAGCAAGCAGTACGAGGGGAGAAAATCTAGTTGCCATGGTTTTTGTGAGGGGTTGGAGTGGATATTGGTTCTGAGTATGAATCACTATAGGTTTGGAAGATGCAGCTAAAATCAAATCTCATAATCATTTTTCATCAAAGATGACTTCGCTTAAACAGGATTCAGATTTAGTTCTGAACAGAGTTTGTTCAACTTTCACGTCAGACTCAAGGTATTCAATTCTTGTCACTCCATCCTTGGGTAAGGATAGACATCATTCTAGATGCAACACTGGGGTTACTTTCTTTTATTTTCTTTTATGTACGATCTTTTCCAAATTAGACACAGGGATTGCAACTTCTGGGTCTGGGTTGATCCTGGTGTGAATTCTCTTGGGAGCCAGGATTTCTGGCTCACAATGTTTGGTGCAACTGGTCTCTTGGTAACGGATTTGCCAAGGAAAAATAGTTTCAGCCAATAAGGTATTTGATCCACTTTCACCCTCGGGGATCAAAATTTAAGTCTCAAGTCAATTTCCCAGGGAAGATTTCACTTTCGTTCCCCGACAGCGACGCCAAAATGTTAGAACTCTGTAAATTTTGTCTGGATGAAAGACAAACAATAGAGGTAATTGTTTCAACCTACTTTAGATCTAGGCACTAGCCTACTCAACTCAAAGAGGGCTCTCTCTTGTCACTTGACATTTCTTTTGCAATCAGTGGCTAGATTCAGATTGTTTTGGGGTTTTTTATAAAGTTGTTGGCAAGGAAGGGGAGGGACACTTAGGGCTATGGAGACAAAATTATGAAATTGAATGAAAACATTGACTGGATGGTAGAATTATCCAGAGGATAAAGGCTAAATGAGGCAATGAATATTAGTTATAAATCATATTTAAGAAGGGTGTAGGAGGAAAGAGAAAACAAATAACCACATTAGAGCATTACTGAAATGAATTCTGAATTGGTTAGGAAGGAAATTACACAGTTTAAATTGCTTAAGCCGAGAGCATCATAAGATGAATTTTGGGCCTTTATCTCTCCAATTTAAACATAAGAAAATTTAAATGGAATTAAGGAACACGGGAAATACATACAATGAAAGGAGACAAAACTCATATAACCACCATTAGAATATTTTCATAGAGACTTCAAAAGATTCTGCATATGTATTCAATTCAGCTCCAGAAAATTACAATTGAGTTCTGAAACAACTAAAAGGTGCCCTTGCACTTCTTCCAACATTAATTGATTCAGAACTTCTAGTACTTATACAATTTGATTACAATGGCTGAACTGAAACGTTCCGGCTTCTAAAATGGACTACAATAATTTCAAATGACAGTCTTCGGTATGTGAACCGATTTACAATGATTAAACAAAAAACATTCCATAAACTAACGACTGATTTCTTCGACTTCTCGGATTTGTCTTCATCATCTCTCTTGTTCTAATATTCTGTCGAACTCGTCAATTTTGTGACACTTGGAGGCTATTGATTGGTCCCTGGAAAATTGCATTTTGTCCGGCCTAGCCGCACGATCTCTTTCCACTATAAGTTAGAAGGGATCTCATAATCCATCATTTCTTTTATCAATATCTATAGGTCGATGCAAGTGGCATAAGTCATAGTTGGAAGCCCAATATTTACAGTCTTGAATTGGTTTAAGATCTCAAAATCTGTGGCCAAAATTTCCACTAGATTTGGTCCTTTCAAGTTTTCCTCCAAGCCTTCAAATTTGGAATGATCCATTCTGCGCTGGGCGAGGAGAGAGTTGTATCCCTCTTCATCATATAATTTTCCTTTTCCATACCAAAATGGTGGGAGGCCTTTGACAAACAATAGCTCAAATAGATCCTTGAATTCTTGTATACTCTGCTCCATCTACGTGGCTTTGGTCTGAACTGACTTAAGAAGATTGTGTTTAGCAATGATCCTCCTGTCTCAAATGATTAGCGTAGTCCTGTCTTTTACCCCAATGGTATGAATATCGACAGTGGGAAAAAAATTCAAGAGATTTATAGTGTTCTAGGCCCACTCTAAGGGTTTTTTTGCCAATGTTTCATTCACCACAGTGCACCTGCTTTGGGCAGTGATATCCATGTTATCTTTTTTGTCTATGAAATTTAGGTACAACCTGAACTTAGTAGCTTCAACAACAATAGATTCCCAGATCACGTGTTTAGATCCCTACAAAATTCCTTTACCTTTCAACTTCATTTTCAACTTGTCCACTCTTTCCTGCAAAGTCTGATTCACCTTCTGGAACTGAGCCACCTTCTCATTCTTTATCTTCATTTATTGCTACAGTTTTTCTATATCTCCTTTGAGATTCTTGATTTCTCCTTCCTTCAAGCTAACTTGGGACATACCCTGAACCAATCCATCAATGCTTGATCCAGTTTCTACAATAGAAGGTACAATAGTAGCCATGTCTGATGTTATTTCCTTCCCTTGTGACCAATTCACTTTTTCTTTCTCTAGCTTCAATACTTTGTATTTGTAATTTAGTGCTTCATGTCTAAATGTATCTTTTTCTTGTTCTAGAGAAGAAAGCTCTGCCGTCTGTGGGTGTTTTGTAGAAGACATTTTTAGCTTATTCCTCGGGCTTTGGATCATCTTCTCTTTCTCATCTAAGGAAGCTTTTACTCCTTGAGGGCCTTCAGATTCTAATCTCTTGACCTGAGTTTTCCAAGCTCTATTGGATTCTTTCTCTTGCTTCAATTGTCCATCCAATTTAAGTGCATGAGTTGTCACCCTTGAAACCCTCAAACCCAGACTCAGTAGTTTGAATACAACATGTCACTGACATTTCTGTGGAATTTTACTTTGTCTAGGGAACCGATATTTTCATAACGCAGCTTGATTTCATACACTTTATCCTCATCCGCCACTGCTGTATTAAGTGTATTCCTTTCTACATCCCTGACTGAGAACAGGGAATACTTATGTTCAGAGATCCTCTCTACCTCGGGTAACAAATCTCTTATTTCACTCATGGTGAGATTTCCTTTCACAACATAATAATTTTCTAAATCTTCTTTGGATTGGTAGACTGCTCTTGAGATGCTTCCACCTTGTGGTATGATTCCTATACCAGCCTCTTCATTTTTGGTCGCACTCTCCACCATTTCCATCCTTATTTTCTATTTAAGCTCTTCCTCCTCCAGGTCCACTACGTGTGAAGATTGTGTGATTTTCATTTTCTTTAGGACATTTTTCTAACCACTGGTTCCTAGGGCATCTGAACTGCTCCTTTTGTTATAAACACTCATCTTGGGAGATTTAATCATCAATCTCGGAGAAGTTTTCTGTGTTTGAGTTTGTTGTAGGGCTGACCCTACTTGTTGTGTCTGATCAGGCTACAACAGGACTTCCATATCTGCATAGGTTTCCAGATTTGCTAACTTATCAAAACCTTCAACATACTCATGTTCATAAGGGCCTCGTTTGCTCATCAGTCTTCTTTTAGATATGACCTGTTGTGGATCATATTTTCTTCCTTGTAGCTGTGAAAACCCAAATTCTTTGAGTTTGGCTTGGATCTGAGGCAAGAAGGATATAGTCTTCACAACAAAGGGTCTGATTATGAATGGAAATTTTAAGTTGGATGCTTTGTGAATTTTCAAAAAATGTTATGTTTTTGAGATGATTATTTGCCTGATGAATTCTAAGGCAAAGACTCTGGGTGTCAGAAAAAATGGCAGAAGGTGAGGTGCGTCTTGGCATCCATATACCCAAATCACTATAGAATGCATAAACAACGTCCAATCTCCCACTCAGTTTTCTGGATTTGTCCGTAAATAACTTTTCATGTCTTCTAGGACTCTTGGCAGGATGGTGTTAAAGATCAGGCTGTAAACTTTGGACATGATATTATTTATGAAAATAAGAATTGTGATCCTTTTGCATTCAGTTAAGATGAATGCTTCTTCGAGGAACTATGTTTTGTTTGTTTCTAGGAACATCTTCAATAGGTATGTGTAATACTTAAAGTGCCTTAGTGATTGAAAATTCACTAGTTGATTGTGTATGTTATCAACTATGAACTTATCAAAACTGAAACAGACTCACTGACTGGAATCTGAATGGAAAAAGATTAGCAGAAAACCTAGCATGACGTCAACCACGTAATTTTCATTATATAAACCTAAAATTTGACAGAGGATGGAACAGGCCCACTGGAATTCAATAACCATGATGCTTACATTCGTTGGAAAAGACACTCTTTCAGAATGATGCTTGGGTTTAATGATTATTTGCAAAAATAGGGCTTTGACCTCGTGGGGACATTCTCTATAAAATGCAAATAACTTTTCATCCTCAAAGGGTTTAGACACTGTGAAGGGAGACTTTGGCATGTTGAGGGATTTTCGAACTGACAGGCTATCTATTATGCATAGGACTTCTGACCCTAACTTATTTAAAACAACTTTTTCTTCCAGTGAGTATTGTTCTTCACACCAACTTATGAATTTCGGGAAGGGGAAAGATATTTCGATGGTGTAAGGGACTATGGAGGCTTGGAATTCTTCGAGGAAGGGTAATTGTTTCCCCACATAGTCTAACAAATTGGTTCTGGACACAGAGATGGGTGAGACGCTTATTACAGCGTTGAACACAACAGAGTCTTTGTCAATTAGGGATTCTTCTTTCGAGGCGAGATCTTGTTTTGTTATAGACATAATGATAGGTTCCATGGACATAATGAAAAATACCTATGAATGAGTGAAGAATGTGCAAGTTTGGTGCATTGTTTAGCCTCGGTTTGAACGGAGCAGTTGCACCAAATTTCAAATGTTCGAATGATTTTGAAATATCATAAAATAATGACCTGGGTCCCTCCTTTATATACTCCTACCAATATTGAGGATGAGGGAAAGAGGTTTGGAGTAGATCAATTTTCTCCCTCATATGCCTCTGGTGGTGCCTTATGTTCACAATCCGAAACCATGGTATTTCCATCAGCCCGCTCCCAGGAAATTAAACTTCGCACAAGTTTTCCGCATGATGTAGTTGTTGACCGTTGATCTGTGATGCCTAAGATCTGTGACCCATCGGGTCCCATCAACCTTGCACCTCCGCTATATTTAACCATATTTCTCTAGATGTGGCTCCACCCTCTATTTTATCATGCCTCTACACCTGTTTAGCCCTTAGCTAAGTCTTGAGACTTGGATTCCATTGAAAATTGTTATGGTGATAACACTTCGGACATTAGGGTGCTTAGAGACATGAAATCCATGGCGAGGTAAAAATCATGATTTTTCTTTCCCTAAATATCAACAGGGTAGGGGGACCCTTGAAATATTCCTCCATGTGTAGAGTGCTCTCTAGAACCCTACCTGATATTATATTTTTGCAAGAGACTTTGGTGGATGACCAGAATGCTAGATATTTTATGTATTCTCTTTGCCCTGATTGGTTTATATGTGTCATGAGATCTGTAGGCAAGCCTAGAGACCTACTGGTGTCTTGGGATCCTTTAAAATTTGACCTAACTGCTTACATAAGTCGTGGTGGTATTTATTTGATAGTTACACTTCTAGAGAAAAAGAAGTTGATTTCTTTTCTAAACATTTATAGACCCTGTAATGACAGAAGATATTTTTGGAATAAAGTGGTAGCTACTGGCTTACTAGCACACAATAATCTAATAGTCTTTGGGGACTTCAATCTTACCATGAGTTTCGGGGAAATATGGGGTGATTCAGCATAGCTGGATCGGCTAGCAGATTACTTCAAGGAGTTATTCCTAGAGGTAGGCTTGGTGGATATACTCCCAGATGTGTTAGCTCCGACCTGGAGGATTGGTAGATCAGGTTCAGATAATATCTCTAAAAGACTGGATAGGGTCTTTTTATTGGTTGAGTTTTTGAATGTATCTGGTAGAAATTGGTCTTGGGTTGCATAGCCATTTCTATTGAATCATGCACCGGTCATATTACAGTTGGATCATAGTTTTCATTCGTCATCTTACCCATTCAAATTAAATTTGATGTGGCTGCATGAAATTGAATTTACCCATATAGTACATGAGACTTGGAAGGATCAGTCTTTTTTTATTAGAGATAGAGGTTCAGAGGACACTGGTAGAAAAATTAAAATTGATTAAGCAAAGAGTCAAGAAATGGGCCCTACAACAAATATCTCAAAACTTTATAAAACTAGATAAGACGGAGGAGGATCTCATGGGGTGCTATCAGGATAACTCCAAGGGCCTGAGGAGTAGGGAGGTCGATGAACATATCAATTCCTTAAAAAAAGAGCGGAGAAAAAATTTATTGGCAGAGGAAGAACTCTAGGGACAACAAAGTCGAGCAACTTGGATTAAGCGTGGCGATCAAAATACTAATTTTTTTCATCATTTGCTAGTTTCAGAAGAAACATAAAACACATCTGGGAAGTTCGGGATGAGAGCGATCAAGTCCATTATGGAAATGAGGCGATCTTAGATGAGGATCTTAGATATTTCAAAGGGTATTTTTCAGACTTCGAGACTCACATTGCAGATCGGGTCTCCTTGGCCCGTCTCTTCCCTCGATTTGTAACTAAACAAGACTCACTTCTCCTCAAAATTCCGTGTACAAGGTAGGAATTATGGGATGTACTTAAAGAATTTTAATAGGACAAAAGTCCAGGACCTGATGGCTAGACGATGGAGTTTTTTATCCAATTTTTTGAGTTGGTAGGGGACAATTTGATGGATGTGGTAGAGGACTCGAGGAGCAGGGGAGTGGTTACAAAATATTTAAACATGACTTTTCTGGTTCTCATCCCAAAATTCAACAAGCCTACGACTTTTGGGGACTTTAGACCTATTTCCCTGTGTAACCTATGCTATAAAATTATAGAAAAAATACTTGCAAACAGGATTAAACCAATTCTCTCTTGAACCCTCTCAGAAGTGAAATTGGTGTTTATAAAAGGGAGACATATATTAGATTCCATTGGGATGACCTAGGAATTCTTACACAACATGAAGAGGAAAAAGCTATAGGATCTTGTTCTGAAACTTGACTTAAAAAAGGCATATGACTGTATCAATTGGGATTTTCTTAGATTGATATTAATCCAATCGGGTTTTTGAATAATGACTACCAATTGGATCATGAGCTATGTGATCAGTGAAACATATGCAATCCTAATTAATGGAGAGACAACATCCTTCTTTCAAAGAGGTAGAGGGTTGAGACAAGGGTGCCCTTTATCTCCCTTATTATTCATCTTGGTGATGGAGGGTCTCATCTTATTGATAAAAAAAAAGGGTAGAGAAAAGGGAAATTAACTGACATAAAGGTTTCTAGACTTGTAAGGACCCTTCATCTATTTTTTGTAGATGATGTTCTACTAATGACCAGAGCTTCTTTAGAGGAATGGAAGGTGATCGATGAACTTTTAAAAGTTTTCTTTCAAGCATTTGGTTTGGAGAGTTATTTGATAAAATCTATTGTTCATTACTATGGTATTCAAGGTGACCTCTTAATATTTTTATGGAGTTCTTCCCATAAAAATTAGTGGACCTCAAGTCAGGATTCCGATATCTGGGATATTTTTTGAAATCTGATAATTACAAAACTGAGGATTGGATATGGCTTATTTCAAAGTTCGAAAAAAGGATAGATCATTGGTGTAACAGGTGGCTATCACTTGGTGGACGCTATATTCTCATAAAAGTGGTTCTAGAAAGCCAACCGGTCTATTGGATGTCTCTAGCAGCGCTTCCGAATTTAGTGCTAAACAATATCATATATCTTATCTTTAACTTGCTTTGGTCGAGTTGTAGTGGTAAAAATCATATACACCTATATAGGTGGGAAGACATAGCTAAACTAAAGTTATTTGGAGGATGGGGCTTGAGGAATATATTTATTTTTAATAGTGCACTAGTGACAAATACTTTGTGGAAAGTATTGATGGAGAAAGGAATATGGCACACCATTATCAAATATAAATACCTTCCCTATACTTTAGTGGCCACCTAGTTTCGATCAACCTCATCGAGGATGTCAACAACTTTATTGACATGGAAAAACCTTCTAAAAGATTTACCGATATTAACACAGTGGTTGAGCTAGATCCCGGGTTCAAGATAGTCAATAATTATTGGTAAAGATATGATTTTGGGATTGGTGCCCTCTACTCTCATGTCTCTTGTGCTCATTACTGAATTATATCAAAGAAACATTACATTTCTATATCAGGCTAGTGGAGGGACTCAGACTGGCTCTTTTGGCACACTCTGGAAATACAGTGGAGAACTTTCCCTCCCAAGTGATTTGGCTTTAGAATGGGATGGATATTGCAGGGCATTATCCAGATCTGGAATGCTCCTTCTTGACAGAGATGAAAAAATTTCTTGGAATAGTGGTGATCAATCTGGTTATTTAACTATTAATAATGCCTACAGAGCCATAGCGAGGATAAAATGGCTAAATCAATTTTGCAGATGGAGAAAATCTCTTTGGTCTTGGCATATTGCTTTAAAAATTAAACTATTCTTGTGGCTTGCGTTGGAAAATAAGATACTCACATGGGAAACACTACTTTCCAAAGGCTGGGAAGGGCCTAGATACTTCTTATTATGCACATGCCGACCAGAATCAGTTAGTCACATGTTGATAAAGTGTGTTTTTACAAGACAAGTGTGGTCTCGGATCTTAGTGGGTCTAAATTTAAGTTATTATTGGGAGGGCACAAGTCTTAATATATGTTATGATAAGTGGATCCCACAGGCTTCAAAGCATGCTACTTTTCCAACTATAGTTTGTTGTAACATTTGGCTGGAGCGTAATAGAGCCATATTTGAGAATGGGATCCCAGTCGTTGTTTTAGTTGTTTTTAAGTCTTGTGTCTCTTTTATAAAACCATCAGTGACTTTGCAGGCGTCTTCTTCTAGAACCAATTAGACTATTTTATAGACAGGGGAAACTATGGGATGGTTTTATGGAGCTATGCTAGCAAATTGTACAAACAGTGGGACTGGGGGAGTGATTAAGATCAATGATAAAACCTTGATCAAATGGACATGTAACTGTGGCCCCGACACCAACACAAGGGAAGAATTTCTAGGATTCTGGAAAACTCTCCTACTAGCCACAAGACTGCATATCTAGAATTTATAGGTTTTGGGAGACTCAAAAATAATAATTGACTAGTGCAACAACAAAGGGAAGCTTCAGGTAATTTCTTTAAATTGTTGGAAGGTTCGCTTTAGAGAGCTCAAAAAATATTTTAGCAATCTCATCTTTAGCCATATATTCTAAGAAAACAATATGGAGGCCGATAAAATATCAAAGAAGGCGTTGAAGGTTCCATAAGGAAAAATATACTATTCTCAATGGGAAGATGGAAATGAAGGGCCTAATATCGCTATAAATATATAAACATTTATAGTGTATTTTCTTATGGAGACACAAACATTTTTGTTATTATGACAAAGGACAACTCTCTTGTATACATACGTTAGGAGGGCTTCAATACTATAGCGGAGAGTATTATACGATTTTGTGAGACATAGTATAGCTTGATATCTTTATTTGTCTGAGTAGTTGGGAAGAACAAAATTATCTGGAAATTTTGGTCAATTTCAACATATGTAAACAATTATATATTTTATATAATGAAAAAATTTTAGTTGGGAAAAAAAATAACTTATGAATTTCACCCATTCATTTTATATACAAGTTCATAAGTTTGTGATGATAAACTTAAAAAATATATTTGATAATTCCAAATTGAATATTGAAAAGTCACATTACTCCCTCAATCATGTGGTAATGGAGATCGAGTTAACTAGTAGATATCATGGTATAATCATTAACCATGTTTTAAGGTAATAATGTCATGGTATAATCATTAACAATGTTTTGTGGTAATTTAATGGAGGTGTAGATTTAATGGATTACATTACGAAAAATCTACCAAATGGTGAGATAGATTAAGGTGTCTTTTTATCTCTGGAGGGTACCATCAATGGTAAATAGGGATATTAAGTACCCATTGTGCTATTGAGTTGCATTTTCAAAGTATTGTGAGGAAGTATTGTGAGGTCTCTAAGAAGTCAGGGAAACCTCATATTTTACATAGTATTTCTAAAATCATTCGGGTTTGAAAAAAAATCATATTAATACTTTTATTTTGTTTTGTTGTAGTAGTGTTACTTTTATAAGTTTCTTGATGCATTGCCTTCATTATTCATTTCTTTTGGATAGTGTGAGGTGTGGCTTGAGTTTCCTTGCTTCTTGTTTCAACTTCGTGTTGTTACATTTTCGCATTCTGCATGCAAGTCATTTTATTTTGTCGGTGGTCACCCTACCTTTATATTTCCACATCCCTAAATCCTATTGTGTATTGCAGAGTATTCTTGGAATGAAACTTTAGTAACTTGGATCCCCGCTTCCATGAATTTGTTGCTTGAGAGGAATCCAAACTATCCCTCAAAGATGATTTCACTCAAGATAGGCTTAATCCTATTTTTTATGATCTTTGATACCACCTTATACACTACATTACAAAATGAAATCATATGGTAATATTTGAAGGAGATAGCGTCCTTTTTTGGGGATACGGGCCAGGAATGTGGAGTTCATTTCCCCTTGGAATTTTCCACTTCATTTGTTTTCTTTTACCATCTTCAAAAGATCATTTTTCAATAGCTCAAAAAACCCAATATAGAAATCAACTATAAATCCATCTGAACCAGGGATTTTACCTTTCTTCATGGAAAAGGGGTCAATTCTAGCTTAACTTCTAACACCTCGACTTCTAATGCTTCATTCATCTCTTTAATGAAGACCTTTTGGAATAGTCTAATAACTCCTAGAATTTCTACTATGGGACATCCATTAGGCTTTGTGAATAAGGAGCTAAAATGAATTATATCTACTTTCTCCTTTTCCTCAAAGGTCTTAGCTGAACTGCTACCATGTTTGGTCACTTCCCAAATGTTGTTTTTGAGTGGAAAATCCACCCATCATCAAGGACATAAGAAGATAATGTGAGTGGAAACAAGTGTTGAGGCTTGTTTATATAGAGGAGGAAAGTTCACTAACTGTTCCGGGAGAGAGGAAAGACAACTTATGGAAATAGTAAAATTAATAAATTAATAGGGGTAGTTGTTGAGATTAGGTATTCAAGGAAGGAAAAATAAAATGGGTTTTAAAACATAAAAAGAGAAAGGATAGAATGGAGGAATTAATGAATTAATATAAGTAGCCATTGAGATTAGGTATTTAATGAAGGAAGATAACAAAAAGATAATGAGTGATTAAATAATAATTTAGTAAATTAGAAAAAAATCATAAATTAGAAGAAGCAACCTTTGAATAATAAAAAGGGGATTTTGATGGGATAATAAAAGAGGTGAAATTAAAAGTGATAAAAAGGGGGAAATACATGATGATAATAAAAATAATAAAGTGAGGGAGAAAATGAATAAAGGGTTATGGTAAAAACCACTAAGATTGGGAGAAAAATATCAAATAGGTAAAAGAGGGAAAGTGATGCGAACGATGATACTTAGTTGTTGTGTCAAATTAATGTTAAAAAAAAAGGAATTTATTGGGAATTTATTGATTAGTAGGGAGATATTATATTAACAGAATAGAAAAATGTAAAGAGAAATTTTGCGAACCGCAATGAGAGGATTTCTTTAATTAAGAGAGAGAATAAAAATAGAAATTATTAAATAATCATTCGGATAACCCAAATAGGTTAACCGGCTAAACCAATGAGGTAAGGGGAAATGGTAGAGAAGAAGAGAATAGAGGCATAGAAAGGGGGAGGGATGTGAGGAAAAGAACCCGGGAAATGAAGAAGATGAGTGAAAGGTTGCAGATGATCAAAAAAGAAAAGTAGGAGATCTAATGATCAAGGTGATGAATGGTGGGATTCCAGTATTGGCTAAGGTTGTATCCATCTTCACGATTAAATTTATTAGGATGTTTTTCGATTTAAAGGGATTTGAGAATTATATGGGAGGATTAATGAGGGGTAGATGATAATATTTTTATTTCTTCAAAGAAAATAAGGTCCTTGGATTTGAAAGAGTGTTCAACGATAGTTGATTTGGATATTCGGTTATGGGTGGTATAATTTATATTCTCTTTAAGCCTCTATTTATTGCTTCTACTAGTTTGACCTACGTAAGACTTCCCACATGAACAAGCTTGTGTTGTTGTCACTTTCAGAAATCCAAACAACTCTGCTTTCTAACCTCCAAGAAGCTTGTTCCTTGGCCAAAAGGTCCTTTTTGTGGTCCACCAACGAATTCATGGTAGAGGTCTCCTCATCTAAGAAGATCCTAGAGACATTATATTTAATAAGGGACTTGGGACCTATTACCATAGGATTTGTACTTATGCAAATCCAAACACAAGCCCCCAAATCTTGTGTAACTATGAAAGATCCTACCATTGTCACCTTAGTAAGAACTTCCCTCATTTTACTAGTGGAAGAGGCCCACCACAAGAGAGGCTTCCCTAATGACCTCAAGGGATCAAAGTAGAAAATATAGTATCCAAGCCTACCACCCCCTCACTTGATCACTAAAAGATTAGTATAGATCAAGGTAGTAGAAGAGGTATGAAGTTGTTTGAGTACCTTCATGAAACAAGAACACTTTACAACATAGATACTATTATTTACAAATCCAAATATGCAATTGATACCTCTTTGAGACAATATACAAGATAGGTTTCAATGGTTGTTATCAATTTGCAATAGTAAACAATTATATGACAACAATAAATAATTTCTAACAACAATTAGTGCTCATAAATGCAATAATTGACCATGAAAAATTAACATACATCCATTAGAACATTATCTAATTGGTAGAAGCAATTTCTGAATAAGTAAGGCCACCTTTACAAGAGTGTATGCAACAAATTAGAGTGGTATCATATGGTTGTAGTAAAATTTTGTAACAACAAAAAATTATCTAATGATTTTTCCAATATTAGTGTTATTTAGGTTAGTAGAATGCTTAAGAGAGTTGAGAGAATGAGTTTTTCAAACGATTTACCATGAGAATGTTCTAATACCTGTGCCTTTTAAGGGTTATGGAGTCTTATAACGACAAATGAAACTAAGCTTGGAACTTGATCTAGTTGCAACCAAGAGTTAGGATTCAAACCCTAAGGCGCAAGCACATTTGGGCCTTAGGATTTGAACCTTGAGGAGACATATTTCTAGGATGCAAACACATTTGGGCCCTAGAAACATTTTCTCCCTTCTTGTAGCTTCAACTAGGTCAAAATCAAAAGTCTAAGGCCAAAATCCTAAAGGGATAGAACTTTAGTGCTTTAGGGATCTAACCCTAACAAGGATACTTTCACAAATTTTGGACAAGAATCACCTTGAGAGAGAAAGAAGTACTTATGTTCCTCTCTTAGGGTTTCACCAAGTAAGACGTCTAGCATAAAATAACAAATTTACCATGAAATATTAATACGATAAGAATAAATTGCAGAAAATTCACTTTATCCAAGAAACCATGAGATAAAAACCTAATTACAAAAATGCCCATCCAAAATCAACTATAACCATATACAAGTGAACATCCAAGCATAACACATAAGAGAGGAAGAGTCAGTAACCCTTATAGGGTGAAAATGTCAGAAGTCTTCTCACAAATGGTGAGAAGTTATGACGATAAAACGAAAAGTGAGGGTGACCTTCTTATATGAGGCCACCTTAATACATTTTTCCACATAAATTTTTCAACAACATAATTTAAGTCGGTCTGACTCCATTATTTTCCTCTAGCATAATTCCAAAATACAAAAATGCATCAAAAAACCCTCAAAAGGATGACATCATTCTTTATAAGGGTGACATCAAGATAGGAAAGGGTGAAATCATTCCTCCAAAGGAAAATGTTGGGCCTCCAAATTACAAGAAGCATCCTCCAAGGGAGAAAGAGTGTGAAGTGAGGTGTCTCATCACCCAAATCCATGCCAATCATCTTTGGTACCCATCCATCCATCAAAACCCTAGCCAAGAAGATGATGTCAAGGGATAGAAGGTGATGTTAAGAGACTCCAAAGGCCATTTCCAAGGCTGGGAGGGTTGCAATCACGTCTCCAAGTGATTTCAAAACACCTTCTATGAAAAATTACTCCATCCTTTGTGCATAAAATCCCTGGGGTACTCTTCCCAACCTCTAGGGATTCTAGCCCATATGTGTGACATAATGACCATAAATGCTCAAACTAAGCCCATATAACCATCATATAAGGTACCGAGAATGTGAGAGCCGCTGTCTAAGGGTGGTGAGTCATTGTATGTCCCACTTCTCTCAATCACACATTCCAAAGTCCTACAATAAAGGAACAACATCATGCATACAATCTGAAGACGTCCCTCAAGAACCATTCTAGGGGAATTCAAGACAAGCCAAAGTGTAAAACATGGTTATCCAAAGTTCACAAGAAACATTAGTCCTTAAATAATACAAAGTAAGTTGCAACTTAAAATATAAGTCATGTAAGATAATTCACCTTAGTATCCCCTTCAAGCATCACACTAGCCAGAACTCCATGTGAGTCACCAAGTTGAAGTATGGGAGGGTATTCATCCAACCCTATTAGGTGTGTCATCTAGATAGGAAATGAAACAACCCAGGTAGATGGATAGGTCCCAAGAGTTTCAACAGAAAGTAAAAACCTACCAAGAGTAAATGTGAAAGTGATATGGTTGAGGGATTACTTCATGTCTTATGGTGTTAATCCATCTATATGAGCACCTTTGTGGAGGGTGCACCTTCTCTTGAGTTATCCAATATTTGTGTGCCACCTTTTTCCAAACCCATTTTTTCCTTTTTCTAGTCCATGCTTTCATTTATATTTGCAAATTTTTGGGTCCCCTTTTATAGGGTTTCAAGCTTTTACATTAATTGTTTTGGTACAGGGGAGAGAAATGAATGAGTAGAGCTCAATTTGGAATGGATTTTGGTGGTCCTTCTTTGCTACGTTCACTTTCTTTTCTAGTGTAATTTTCTTATTATTTTATAGTAGTTGCAAAAAATCCTCTGGGCCTTTAGCCCCTCTTCTCATGAGAGAATGGACCATAGTTGAAGTTTAGTATAATATGAGAGTATCCAGGATGGAGAGTTTTAATTATGTTTGGGAGCATAGCATTACCCTTGGGAGGTCCCCCCATTATTACCCTTTTCCCTAGGCAGTTACATCATGGGACTAGGGCATAGAAGCTAACCATCAAGGTGAAACAAGGCAATTGACACAATTTCCCAAACTAGTGATCCATTGTCCAAATTCAACCAAATATCCTCATCCACATGAACACCAAATGAATCCAACACTTTTCATGAATGAAGGACTAACATACCTCATGGTGATAATATCTTACCATCTCCCATACTCTGATTTGCTTGAATGTGATAAGTATTGGTTGATCTTTGTTGGGAGGAAAATGAGGGGGGGGTTTGGGTTTCCATATGTGGACATTTTTATCATCATCATCATGGTGTATATCATGTTCTCCATTAAAGGCCTTTAGACATGATCTCCTCTAGTTACCCCTAGGCATGGGGGGATAACATCTGGCTCCAACATGGGGACATGTGCTAATTGTAGAGTGCATGACAACCTCAACATCTCTGGTTTTCCAAGACCTACAATACTACACCCACTTCAACTAGCATAGAACTTTAAAATTATCTGTCAATGGATGTGATCCACTAGCTATCAGTGATAATCCAAAATTGTTTTGAAAAGAAAATTTAGCTACAAAACGATAAAGCAAAAATATTCAATGATAAAATGTATTTTCCTAACATGTATTCATTATATGAAAACAAAAAATCAGCATGTGTATGCAAGAATATGTAACTATACTAGCATGATATGCATGATGTAACATATATACAAATGAAATGCAAAGTGCAAATGCCTAACCTACCTACCCTAATCTATGTTAGTTGAAATGCTAGGTATAATCACATGACTAGTGAAACCATTCTAACATTGTATCAAAATGTATACCCTTGTGCTTAATTATAAACCAAAACAAGTATAATTCATGAAAAAAAAAGTCATGAGTTAGCATATACACCATACCATAACTAGTCATAAAATCTAATTCATGAAGGCAAGAGGGAGGGAAAAAGTCATGCAAGGAGGAATCACCACAACCTTGCCCTATCCATCCCAGGAAAAGAATGAAAAAATCAGACGAAGGAAAATTTTCATCCTCAACTACAAATCTATCGCCCAAATATCAATAAGAAGGGATGAGAAAGGAACTAAGGAAAACTCTAAGGTTTGCCTTGGTAAAAGAGAGCGCAAGGTAAGGGATGAAACCAGGCCTAGAAAAAAAGATTTTCTCCCAACCGAAGGCTTGTTGGCCTTGTATGTGAAATTGAAAACCCTTGCAACAAACCATAGGTTGAAAACAACTCAATATTATAATAAAGTGACCATCATGAGGAAAAATCCCAACCATATCTATAGTGGAACAAAAAGATGAAAAAGTAAAAGGTTGGAAACTCTCATCATAAAAATGCTACTCTAGGCCAATCATGTACTCACCCTAATCAAAATTAGAGCCTAGAGGTGGTCAAAAATATTCTTCATGGGATAAATCTAAGTTCTCAAAAGGATATATATCAAAACCCCTAGGATACGATCAGAGATCATCATGGAAATGTTGCAATAAGTCATCCCTGGGTGGTTGGAACAAATCTGTAATCATGTTGTCTTCTTGTTGCCAAGTATCTGAATTAGTATCAATCACATATTGTTGTTATAATGACAATGATTGAAAAATAACTTCAATACAATAAATGGGATCTCCATTAAAGCCATAACAAGTCACATCGTTTACATCTCCCAACATGCATAAACTCATCAATATTGTTTACCACATCATCACTCTTGTTATAACATAAAGGGTCTAATGCATCCAAGGGTTCCTCTAGAACATATTCACTTTCCCATTCATGAGATGCATCAACATATAAAACTTGGAAAGGAGTGTAATTTACCATGTTCTTTTCTTCTTGTGTAGGAGCCTAGATGACTTCATCAAGTGAAGGAACAAATACTGATGCTTTGTCTTCATGAGGATCATCTTCATGGATTAGGTCTTCAACAAGGTATGTTTCATCAAAGTGTTCTTCTTTTTCATATTCATAATGAAACTCATGTTCATGTATTTGGTGATCTTCCTTATGATTCACCTCTTGGATCATCAAAGGAAGGTGACGGAAATACCCCTAGTGGAGTCTCCAAGTAAACTTGTAATATAAGGGCTTTGGGAGAATTTTACCAAAGATATGTTGTTGAGGAGAATGATTCAGTCCTTCCCAGCAACGGTGCCAAAATGTTACCATAGGATTTGTACTTATGCAAATCCCAACACAAGACCCCAAATATTACGTAACTATGGAATATTCTACCATTGTCACCTTAGTAAGAACTTCCCTTGTTTTAGTGGTGGAAGTGTTCCACCATAAGGGAGGATTCCCTGGTGACCCCAAGGGATCAAAGTAGTAAGTATAGTAGCCAAGCCTACCACCCCCTGTCTTGATCACCGAAATATTGGTCTAGGTCAAGGTAGTAGAAGAGGTGTGAATTTGTTTGAGTACTTGCTCGAAACAAGAACACTTTAAAGAATATATATGACTATTTATAAATCCAAACATGCAATTAATACTTCTTTGAGACACTAGACAAGATAGCTTGCAACGTCTATTATAAATTTGCAGCAGTAAACAATGATATGACAACAATAAATAATTTATAACAACAACAACAATTAGTGCTAAGAAATGCAACAATTGACCATGAAAACTTATCATACATCCACTAGAACATTATCCAATTGTTATATCCAATTTATAAATAAGTTAGGCCACCTTTACAAGAGTGTATGCAACAAATTAGAGTGTTATCAAATGGTTGTAATAATCTTTTGTGACAACAACAAATTATCCAATGAGTTTTCCAATATTAGTGTTAGTTAGGTTAGTAGAATGCTTAGGAGAGTTGAGAGAATGAGTTTGTCAAACAATTTACCATGAGAATGCTTTAAAACTAGTGCCTTTTAAGGGTTATGGAGTCTTAAAATAACAAATGAAACTAATCATGAAACTTGATCTAGTTGCAACCAAGAAATATGATTCAAACCCTAAGGTGCAAACACATTTGGGCCTTATGATTTGAATCTTGAGGACAAGGATTTCTAGGGTGAAAGCACATTTGGGCCCTAGAAACCTTTTCTCCCTTCTTGTAACTTCAACTAGGTCAAAATCAAAAGTCTAGGGTTAAAATCCTAAAGTGCCATCACTTTAGGGATTTAGGGTCCTAACCCTAGAAAGGATACTTTCACAAATTTTGGACAAGAATCACCTTCTGAGAGGAAGAAGAACTTATGTTCCTCTCTTAGGGTTTCACCATGAAATACGTCTAGCATAAAATAAAATATTTACCATGAAACATTAATAGAATAAGAATAAATTGTCGAAAATTCACTTACTTCGTCCAAGAAACCATGAGATAAAACCCTAATTGCATAAATTCCCATACAAAATCAATAGAAACCGTCCACAAGTGACCTTGCAAGAATAATGCATAAGAGAAGAAGAGTTAGTAACCCTTAGAGGGAAAACATTTAATAAGTGTTCTCACAAATGGTGAGAAGTTATGATGATAAAATGAAAAGTGAGGGTGGCCTTCTTATATGAGCTTAATAAATTTGCCCACAAAAAGTTTTCAACAACATAATTCAAGTGGGGATGACCCCTTTATTTTCCTCAAACATGATGCCAAAATACAAAAATATATCACAAAACCCTAAAAAGGGTGACATCATGATCTAGAAGAGTGATGTCAAGATATTAGAGGGTGAGATCATGCCTCCAAAGGAAAACGTTGGGCCTCCAAAGGCCAAGTGGAATCCTTTGATGGAGAAAGAGTGATGAGGTTTCTCCTCACCCAAATCCATGCCAATCATCTTCGATTCCCATCCATCCATCAAAACCCTAGCCAAGAATATGACACCAAGGGATAGAAGGTGATGTAAAGGGCCTCCAAAGGCCACCTCCATGGGTGAGAAGGTTGCAATAACATCTCCAAGTGATTTCAAAAAGACTACTATGAAAATTTCCTCCATCCTCAATGAATAAAATTCCAGGGGTACTTTTCCCAACATGTGGGGATTTTATCCCGTATGTGTGGCATAATGACCAGAACTACTCAAACCAAGCCCATATGTCCATCATCCAAGGTCCTGAGAATGTGAGATCCATTGTTTGGGGGTGGTGAGTCACTGGATGAGCCACTTATCTCCATAACACATGACAAAGTCTTGCAATAAAGAGACAACATATTGGGGACAAGACCACAACGTCCCTCAAGAACCATGTCAGGGGAATTCAAAACAAGCCAAAGTATAAAACAGGGTTAGCCAAAATTCACAAGAAACATTAGTCCTTAAAGCATATAAAGTAAGTTGTAACTTAAAATATAATCCATGTAAAATAATTCACCTCAATATCCTCTTCAACCATCACACCATCCAGGACCCCATGTGAGTTACCAAGTTTAACTATGGGAGGGTCTTCATCAACCCCTATTAGGTGTGCCACCTAGACAGGAAATAAAACAACCTAGGTAGAGGGATAGGTCCTGAGAGTGACAAGGGAAATTAAAAAACCACCAAAAGTAATGATCCATATTGATGTCGGTGGCCTCCCACCTATTCTAGCTAGTTCATTTTGGCAGTTTTCCAGTTTGGCAATTTGTTTTCGTAGTTTTTGGGTCGCTGACTTGCGGGGCTGTTTTGAGGCCCTAAACAACATTTTTGGAGCTCGCCACAGTAAAAAATGCTCTTTACGATAGACCTCTGTGTAGTCCTCGGATAGACCTTTTGAATAGGCTATCGTGCCCTAAAACGAAGATTGTATGCAAAATTTATGACCCTAAGAAGTTGATGTACTAACTTACCCAAACGGGGCCCACATGACTTTTGTTGCTTCATTTCCTAGGGTTAGGTTTTTGGATGTCTAGGGTTTTTGACATTCCTGTTTATTATAAAAATGCCTTTAGAGCCTCATTGTAATAATCTTCTTGTGAATGAGTGCAAACGTCACATATCTTCATAGAGATAAGCCACCACCATTCCAACAAGCTTGTTTTCTGCTGCATTTTATAGTTTCAGCGTATTTCCTTATTGAATAGAAAACTAGTTTTACTGTATCTATGTTATTCTGTGTTAAGCATATTTTAATAATCTGTATTAATTTCATTCTTCTCATAAAATATGGATCAGTGGTATCAGAGCATTCTTCTCCTTGTTGTCTTAATGCATGTCCCCAATGAGGTCAGGGTACAAATAATTGGGTCTCTATCTTGTTTCTCTTGAGGAAAAAATATCTCGCATGCCCAAACGACCTCTCATGGCAGTAGAAAAGAAAGATGATGGGAAAAGAGATCCTTTCAAAATGTTACTTGAGGAATCCCTCACACTATGGAGGAATGGGATGATGGATAGTTTCGCACAATTCCTTCGGCAGCTACCAACAGGCAACGCATCTTCCTCAAGCCGAGGCGCCACCCCCTTCAAGGTAAAATCAACTTCGATATTCCTATATTTGAAGGTCAAAAAGACACAGATGTTGTATACAAGTGGTTGAATCTAGTAGAAGGGTATTTTTCTGTTCATAACATTTCAAATAGATAAAAAATTACTTTTTCACTCATCAAAGTCATTCTCCATGTCAAATATTGGTGGGAAACTTTTTGTGAGCAAAAGGAAACAAAGGAACCCACATTATTTATAGTCGCGACCACTTGGGAATCCTTAAGGGATGTTATTAAGGAACAATACTACCCTGTTGGAAGTTATGATGACTTGTATACCAAATGGACCACACTGCAGCAAGAAAGAGACCAAGTAGTGCCAGATTTCACAAATATCTTCCATACCATGTGCACCAAGCTGGGTATCAAATATTCAGAGAAACGTCTAGCTCTCAAGTATCGCAGTGTTCTATATAGATACATCTAGACCGAATTGGAATTTATGGAAATCTCTTCCTTGGGCATGACCTATCGATATGGCGTAAAAATCAAGTAGAAGCTCAAATAGAAGATGCGACAATTTCGGTCTGGGAACCCCTCGCAGCAAAAACTAGGAAAGGGTGGCCCCAACCTACAAAACAAAGTACAAAGAAAAGATGAACAGCATCAGGACAACCAGTCCAAGCCACAAGCAAATAAGGACACCGAAAAGACAAAGAAGGATACCGGGAAGTGGTGCGACTTCCATAAGAGCCCTTGGCATAAAACTGTTGATTGTTGCTCAAAGCAGTCGTTGGTGGCTGAAGTGAAAGGCTCTAAATCAGAGGCAGGTTCTGACTCTGAGTCGGAACCAAAAAGGGGAAGACAACTCATTGACATAGAACCTAGTGCCACTATTGCTACTACCAAGCTCCATCCTGGTGAACCAGATGAGCCAGGAGAAGGAGAGCACCTTTTCCATTTGCAGATGTGGGTAAAAGGAACCTTGTTGCACTTCATTGTTGATAGCGGTAGCCATAAGAACCTCATCTCAACAAAGGTCATCAAGCGGTTGGCCCTGCCGACAACGCTGCACCTGAAGCCCTACACCATTGGATGGCTCTGCCAAGGAAGTGATCTTCGTGTTAGCCAACAGTTTCGACTATCATATGACATCAAGCCCTTCAAAGACAAGGTATTGTGTGATGTTTTTCCTCTCGAAGTTTGTAATGTTCTTTTGGGCCAACCTTATTTAAGGAAATGTCATGTTGTATATGAGTCTAGGCCTCGTAGTGTTATTATTACTTTGAACATGTGATATAGTGGGAAAACTCCCCTATGGAATACACTAGGGTTCAACATGTATTCATATCTAATCATCTAAAGGTCTCCTACTTTTTAGACTACCCCGAATATACCACAAACTCATACATGAAATACAAAGTGAAAATATCAAGTAACTTTACCTTTTTACCCCGCGTCCGGTGTAGATCCTCTCATGTTCGATAGCTCCACTGACTACAAGCCTCCTCCCAAGGATGGAATGCATTCAAAAATAGATAAATAGGAAACTACAAAACATGCATCTCATATATAAATCATAGGTTATATGTTAGCATAAAACATAAATCAAACATAGATATATGACACATCATATTTCGAGACAGAAAAAGTATTCCTTTTATTGATATCACAATGTTTACTTACAACAATGTCAATGACTACTCCACAAACCTGGTTCGGGCTCCTCTTCACCAAGCTCCAACTGTGCCTCTGCATATCCTTCTCCTCTCACACTTCTTCTAGGGAAATGGCATAGGCTTACGATGGAGGAAAAAGGGAAAAATAGGAAATTCAGATGCAAATCTCACAAGATGGCTACAATTTCTTGGGGCAAGGAGGGGATGTGAAATGGGTAGAGTTTCACTATTCTTATTCTTCTTGTAGGAATGATACCCCAACACCTCATTTTATATGACAAAAGGATGGTTATTCAGTTGGGTGACGGTCTATAGGCAGTGGATTAGTTGGGAAACTACCCAATAGCCCGTAATCTCAACGAATTCCTTGCAAATTTTTAATTTTTGCAACATTTGTGGGTATACGTGGGTTGTAGTGGTGGAGATAGCATATATACGTGAGATGTAGTGGTATAGAGAGAATGTGTACATAGGCAGTAGTGGTGCACGGCGCGTACATCTTCAAAAATAGTGTTTTTAAGAAGAGTTGCTCAGTAATGGCTTGGAAAAAATAACAAGTAAGAGGGCCAAATGCCAAGTATGCATGTATGGTGAAATTTAGGGTTATAACAGATGCCCCCTAGTGTGTGAGGTCAGAAGAGCATCTGATGGCCAAAATACATTACAAAATATTCACCAATGTAAGAAGCGAGTCAGCCCTGGACCAGAGTTCGGGAGGTGCCATCTGCAAAAATAACAATTGTCTCACCGAGGCAGGCATACCCATGCTCGGGATGAAATACATCATGGTTGTCAATCAAATACACTACAGATCCATGTCATATAACTACATAAAGTGTAGTCGCGAGCAATACACATCGGATCTACATCTTAAAATCAAAGATATGCATGCATATTATCCATCTTCAAGAAGCCCATGACGCCTGATGGCTAGAGATGAGGCCTTCAGATATTGAGAAACAACTTCAATATCTTCAAAACTTAATTAGGACTGTAATTTGAGTGTATGAATTCACTACCCAAAGGTCTTCGACGGCTCATCGGGAATAGACGAGAGGATCTCGGTGATCAGGCAGAGAACTTCATTGATTTCGAACAAAGACTTGATTGGACTTTCAGGATGGTCAAGCAACAGGGAAAGAGACAAATTGCAGAAAGGCTGACTCATGTTGGGTGAAACTTCCCTTGGAAAATAGCATGAGAGGTGATCAGACTCAAGTAGCATGACATTGACATAAGTTCACCATGCAGGAGGAAACACAAATTCTTCACGTGTTTGGAAGAATAACCAAACGGAGGAAGACACAACTCTATGTAGCAAGAACAACTTCCTGAGGTCATATTAAATCCGAAATCTTGATGAACAAATAGAAGGATGTGCTTTTTCCAAGGGTGACTCATTGTGCTGCCATAAAAGAAACTATTTTTCCTGTTCTCTTTTTCGGGTATATTTGATTTTTTTGTCTTTTTCAATATTTTTGAAGAGCTTTGAAAAATAATAAAAGAATGCTACGTTACAAAGGAAGAATGCGTGTCACAAGCATACTAGTTCAAAGTGCAAGGAACAAACTAATGCTTAGAGCAAGGAAACATGTGCAAGAAAAGGACAATCGGGGAAAATTCCTCCATGGGTCAAGGTGTCAGGTCGTAGAGGCAAAGTGCTACAAGGCTTGCGAATAAGGCATTCTTCAAAGGTTTAGTTGAGAGCAACATGGAGCCGACATTAGGCCAAAGATGTAGATATTCAAATGAGATTAGAAAGACATGATGAAACCCCCTTCAATGTATTTTTTAACGAGCCCAGAGAATGTAAGCTCGGTGGTTTTTCATTTTTAGAGAGTCTGAAAAACGTAAAGAAGACTCAACTGGGGTACCTTTTTGGAAAATAGTCTAGTCAGTTCGAAAAATGGATAAACTAGCACCGAAAATACATCTATTCAAAAACCATTTTAATGAGTGTGATACAGATAAGATCACTCAACAATCTTTTCAATTTTAAGGAGTCTAAAAATATCTTAACTATGGACTCATTGTCTTTTTCTAGATTTAGTCTCCTTAGCCCGAAAAAGTAAAATTTCCTGAGGAGAACTCTCCCGGTGAGATGAATCTCCCGAGGTGTACGTTTTTCCTCCTTAATCTATGGGCCAGAAAAAGGGGTAAACTCATGCCAGTAGATGTTTTTCTGGACCAATTAAATGAGTGTGAAATAACAAGGTCACTCGACGATCTTTTCAATTTTAAGGAGTCTGAAAAGAGCTTAACTATAGACTCTATAAGGGATGTTCTTCTTTACCAATTAACGAGTGTGAAGGAACAAGGTCACTCGACGATCTTTTCAATTTTAGGGAGTCTGAAAAGAGCTTAACTATGGACTCTGTGAGGGTTCATTTTTCTTAAATTTAGTCCCTTAGGCCCAAAAAAGGGTTAAACTTATACTTGAGAATACTCTTCTAGTTAACCGAAGTTCCTAGAGTATACCTTTGTTCATACAATTGACCATCTAGACCAAAAAAGGGGTAAACTATCGCCGGACAGACGTGCCTTCAAGTTTTATTTTGGCGAGTGTGAAGGACAACAAGATCGCTCAAAAATATTTTCATGTTTATAGAGTCTGAAAAGAGATTAAAGAAGACTCATTTTCTGAGAGTCCTGAGGGTGAGGTCAAGAGTGATAACATATCAAGCATATGAGCCTCAAACTCGTAATCAGGACAAGGCTAACAAGGACTCCCGAGCCTAAAGTCATTAACGACAACATGGACACCAAAAATACAACTAGGATCTACCTAGGGCATCCATGTAAAGGAATGATCTAACACTAAATTATGACAGTTCTAAAGAAGCAATGATGGTTATGTGTCGCAATTCGGTGGGATCGATCCTATGGTGAAGCAGAAAATACAATGAGATGCAGAAAGTGGAGGTGGAATTCTAACTTAAATGCAAAAAGTTGGAAAACGACTTTTACTAAAGGACCTTTAAAAGTGGCACATCTCTCAAAAAGTATGTCAAACCAAAAGTGAAGTATGTCGTAACATCCAATGAGAAACTCAAGAACCACATTAAATGATTTTCAGGCCAGAAAAAATGACAAAAGGGTTCAAAAAGGTGGCAAAAAAGGCCAAAAAAGTCTATAAAAAGAAGCTGACAACTCATTTTCACCATTGCAAATTGAGAATTAACCAAAAGATAAAAAGACCCATTTTCTAAAAGAGTTGATTCTGGGAGCTTAAGAGGATGAAACAAACTTCCGCTCAGACCAAGTAAGTACAAAACAACCCCTCTTGCATTTCCATACTTCCTTTCTATATTTATTTTGGTTTTTTTGGGGGGCACACCCTTTTAAAAAAGGGCGGCCCTATATGTACACGAGATGTCCAAGGACAGCCCACGTATTCCCACGGGAAGAAAACAATCTTCCCACGTGCATACGTGACTGTGTCCAAGACAACCCACGTACACCCTCAAAAAGGTAGAAAAATGAAAATACAAGAGCTAACTTCCTCCATGAACTTGTCATTTGACAGGATTTATGTCCACTAGAAAGAGAGGGAGCACGAAGACATTGATATCTTGGTCGATGAGGACCCTGCAGCTATGGCCGCATTGAGACAATGCAGGTTATGGAAGTTCTTCTGGTGTCCATTCATGAGGGAACAACCCAGGCTGTTGAATACCTTGGTGGATTAATGGCACCTCGATGCTGAGGCATTTATGCTTGAGGGGCAGTCATTGACTCCAACGACTGAGGAAATATAATTTCTCATTGGCCTCTCAAGGAGAGGGGAATCAGTCAACTTGCAAGCATTTCCCCTTGGGCCCCACAACATTTCCGAGCTGATCAGAATGTATTGCAAGGCTGACACTGAGAAATTAGGTTCTCAGGTGCCAATCCACAAGATTACCAACCTATCACTAAAGGTGATAGTTTTACTTATTGGGAGGATCACTAGATATGCGGCCTTACATCAGGCCTCCCGGGTGCACATGCATTTTGTAGTGCAGTGGTTAAATGTATAAATATTCGACTGGAGCACGACCATGATTGACTAGATAAAGAGACAACCCACCGAGTGTCGTGGGTGGAGTAACAAAAACTTCATATTTGGTACCATTTTATGCTCATTCTTCTTTGAGAGGGTACCCAGTATTAGTCCATGAGAGACATTGTGGGGGCATGTGGTCTCCCTCCCAACAGTGTGTATATGGGTGTTATTGGATAAATCCGTAAGTGCGGACACAAACCGATCTCCCTAGATCCACCTGGATCTAGAACAAAGCAAGACATAATGATACTCTTTCCCTAGATTTCAACTATTGAATATACTAGAATGCATGATTAAAGAACATACCTTATGATCGCTTCCTTTGGTCTTTGTTGCACCTGCTTTTCTTCGGTGCTCTCATACATTCAAGATAAAAACAATACAAACCAACCAAAGTGAAGAAAGTACAATTTATTCAACAGTTAATCTATGTATATGATCAAGGAATTATACAATAAAGTGGAGCAAACTTTATGGGAAAGGGACACATTACTGTATCATATTGATGGAAATTAAAGATTACAGCCTGAGCCTTGATGTTGCAAACTTCCTTTCGATGGCCCTTAGCTCTGACACACACACTTGCTCACTTGCATGAAGAAGATCAACCACCTTTGATAAACTTGTTGGAATTCCCTAGCTGTTGTAGCTTCAGTCCTTCACACAATCTTTCACCAATTCTCCAATGTCTCACTTAACCTTATTTGCTTCTAACCTTTTCCATGAGAATCTCCTCAATATATAGGAGAGAATGAATTAGTTACTTGGATAAGAATTATCCCAAAATATCAAGAAATCCAGTACTTAGATAACCATTCGAATGCCATCTCATCCTTCTAGAAGATTCCCTTCTAGAAGCTTCGAGAATTCATCTTTTTCCCTTCTTTATAAAGAGTTCACACCCTAGCAGTTAGACACAGTGTGAACTTCTCGCACCCTAGCTTAAGGCAGCCTATGAGAATCATGCATTCTCGTAGGCAAATGTATTAGCAGCCTGCGAACCTTTCTCAAAAATGTGATTTCTGGAAAGAGATGAAGGTAACTTTTCTCAGGAGAAAGTTCTAATGAAGATCCTGAGTACACCATCATCAATACATCATCATGACGACCAAAATCATGGGTAACAGAATGCCCCCCAAAGTATGAGGTTGGAACTAGTGACAGCTGATAGACTTTGTAAGCTGCATGTGTGTGTCGAGAACCAGGAGCACATCTAATCGGAAACCTGCAAACACCCAAGAATCTGCAGAATATCATATATACCAATTATAAGGTAGGCAT
>JASDQU010101055.1:357615-370861 GCA_032191745.1 Picea mariana | reverse complement strand
TGTCGTGAAGCTCAGGATCAGGGCTACGAGTTCCACTTTAGATGGATGTCGATCCTCATCGTGTTTACATCTTGGGAGATGCCGGAAGGTGCAACCTTCCCAAACATTGATTCGTTTGAACCACTTGCTGCGAAGTTCACCATGCTCTGGTACTCGTGTGATATGGGAAAACAGTGGAAATCAAAAGAAGTATTCCATACCTACTACCTGCAGCTGAAAAGGGCTATCAAATTGTTCCCCCGGATGACGCCAAACACTCTGGATAGGTTCAGACCCCTTATGAAGTTTCATGCAGATAAGAATTTCATATATATCATCGCACATGCAGATGAGAATAAAGAAGAGCTCCAATCATACTATAAGTTGAACGAGGAGGAACTGGAATAAATCACTAAGGAATGGCCTACAAAGTTCTTTATACCAGTCACTAAGGTAGAATAATCCGACCCAAACCTCATTGGAAGCCCGATAGTTACCCGCGAGGAGTATAATGCACCCATCAGTAGCAGAAACAAAAAGAAAGAATGTGTACAGGAACTGAGCAATGCCTCAGAAGAGACTACCTCAGATTCACCTATAAGAGGAGGAGGTGATGAAGTGGACAAGGAGGATAAAGAAGAAAAAGAAGGGGAAGAAGATAAGTAGGAGCAAGGAGAAGTAACCCCGCCACGGAACCCCCTTGATGACGCAAATACATCGAAGAAAAGGAAGGTTTCCCCCATGAAACCTATCTCACGGAAGAAATCCAAAGAAAGCAAGTTGAAGCTTCAAACTATACTCACTATTGATGACTTTGATTTCATCATCGCAGCCATATTAGATGCTTCGCAGGACATTTTGCATAACAACGAAGCCAGGCAAGAAGCCTTGTATGACAGAATTGCGACAGAGCTAAAAGGGGTACAGCAGGCCCTTCACTCCAGTTGTCCAGTGTCCATTGCAACCCCACCATCAGAAGAACCAAAGATGGGAGATGAGCCTGCCCAACTTCGCAGACTAGTGGATGCGACCGAAGCTGACCTTCGTCGAGCACAAGAAGAGAAAGAACAAGCCATAGTGTCCTTGAAGAAAGAACAAGAATAAATGGTAGAGAAACGTCAGGTTGCACAAAAGGAGAAAGAGGACCTTCAAGCCAAGTATGAAGAAGAGAGAGCGTAGGCCAAGCAAGAAAAAGAACAGTTTCTCACAGAATAGCTGGGAGTCAAAGAAGCAGTCGATAGATCATTTCGCTCTATGACAGGCTTAGAGACAAAGGCAAAATACCAAGTGGAGCATCAAGTAACGTAGCTCGCAGAAGCTATCCAATAGCTAGAACAAAGAATAACAGACTTAGAGCTCCAAATAGTTCCCAGCACTTCACCAGATGTATGAGATCAAGGAGAAGCAACAACTAGAAACACAGTTGAAACAATCAAGGCCCTTGCCATGTAATGTATACAACTAAGTGATCGTAATGCCCAGACTTATGAGCGACCCACTGAGGATTTTGAATTAAAGACACTTGAGTCACAGCTCTAGGAGGGAAAGAAGCAAGAAGAAATAATATAGATGCAGTTGAAGCCCCTATCAGCAGTCGAAAGGATGAAGTGATCCCAAGAACAACACAATGCCCAACAACAGGTTGACACCATTCAGAGAAGAGTAATGAAAGTGACTTATATACTCCAACCAATTCAGGACAAGGCTTGCCAAATATTCGCATAGATTGAAGGCCAAGGAATAGAACTGGAGAAAGTTGTCGCTGTAGCTGAACAATGCTTAGAGGGACCTGTCAACGAAGCAGTAATCCAAGTGTTCGTCGAACAAGAGGTCGTGGAACAGCAACAGGTCGAAACAACTCGAGCTAATCTCAAGGCTTTTGAAGCAGAGCTACCCAGACCAAAGTGACTCAAGACGAGTCATAGGTGAGTGTTGGGGGCATGTTGGCCCTTGACCAAGTTTTGAGGATCCTTGGTCAAGTTTGACCTACTTTTGGGACTTCGATAGGATTTCAAAGGCAGAGTGCAAGTCGAAGTGGAGATCATGGGATCTTGGCCCATTTTTAGGGATTTTTGGGTTGTGGGCTTATGTAACAGGTATGGGGATGTCGGCCCATGTGTTTACCCATGTTTAGGCTCGATTTTGTAATGTATAAATAGATGTCTAGGTGATGTAGAAAGGAGCATGATACCTTGCTAAGTGCTAGGGAAAGGGATTCATCTATGTGATGTTAGGTGCTAAGTGAAAGTGGTAAGTGTAATTGCTTTGTGCATACTGAGTGAGACTTGTATAGTTAAGTGCAAGTGATTGTAAGAGACTGTGAAAGGCTTTGTGTTGTAACTCAGGGAAGGAGGATCTAGCGAAGTGCGTAGATCTCCTATCCTATGCAGAGTAGGATATTGTGGCTCTGTGCATGTAGTTGATTGACCGAAGATAATAAAAGAGAAGAAACGTTGGTGGATGTAGCCCCAGGTTGGGGGTGAACCACATATATCCTATGTTTCTATGCTTTGAGCGATGTATTGATGTGTTTATTTCTTACTTGCTTAAGTGATTTGATATATATGAATGATATATAGATCTATTAATTCTTTGTTCTTAATCAAATGGATGAATGTTATATCTAACCTATGCGAATGTGCTTAGATCTTGAATAGGCTAGATCTGGGTGAAAACTATGGTGCTTTGTAACTATGGTTTTATCTGCGAAGTGAAGACTGGTTAAATAATGATGAGCTATAACTGCTAAGTGCTTTGTTAAGGTGTTGTAATCAAAGATCGGTGTCCTAACTAAGGTTGCAAACATCTGAATCCTACAACCACCCCTGCCTCTACCTCAGGTGAGACTTCATCTTCTTCGCAGGTGTTGCTGAAAGGGCCAGTAGTTAGGGTTTTTTTGGTGCATTGTTGTAGAGTTGAAACATGGGTATGCCCCTGTGCCAGAAGGAGGTGTTGGTGTCTCATTCCCAAGATAATCATAAGAACAATGAAACTCTTCCCATTTCACATCCCCTCCTTGCCCCAAGAATTTGCAGCCACCTTATGAGATTTGTACCAAAATTTCCCATTCTTGCCTTTTTCCTCCATCATAAGCTTATGCCATTTCCCTAGAAGAAGTGTGAGAGGAGAAAGATCCATGGAAGCATAGTTGGAGATTGGTGAAGAGGAGCCCGGACCATGTTCGAGGAGCAGTCACCGATCTCATTGTAAGTAAACTTTGTGATATCAATAAAAGGAATACTTTTTCTGTCCCAAAATATGATGTGTCAAATCTTTATGTTTGATTTATGTTTTATACTGTCATCTAACCCATAATTCATATTTGAGATGCATGTTTGTAGTTCCATGTTTTTCTATTTGTGAATGCAGATCAACCTTGGAGGGAGACTTATAGTTAGCGGAGCAATCGAATGCGAAAGGATCAACACCGGACGCGGAGTTAAAGGTAGAGTTACCAGATCTTTTTACTTTGTATTTCATGCATGAATGTGGAGTATATTCGGGGTAGTTATAAAAAGTAGGATACTTTTAGACAGTTAGATCTGCCTACATGTTGAATCCTAGTGTAGTCCATAGGGGGGTTTCCCTCTATAACATGCCTTATAATGAATGGTCCAGATTTACTATGAAATTACAATATACATTTAGAAGGAAATTTTTCCTTCAGGGGCTTCTCCCTCGAACCTTGGTCCAGAGCTCGCATGCCCCCGAACTCTCCAGCTGGGGGGATAGCCCCCCTAGACCCCGCATGTGGGGTAACCCCCCTTGCACTCCCTTGCATGGAGGAGTGTACATTCTTCCAGTGTGTAAAGTATCCATGGGTTATAACCACGGCTGAAAAGAAAGACCTCTAAATCAGGAAGATAATCAAGCTCCACAACCAATAGGCTATCAAGCTATGTTAAATACTAGGCCACTATGAGGTCAAGGGGTTCCTTTCCTTTGCATTGTATCTTGTTCCATAGTTGAGAAAAAAATAAGATAGTGGTATTATATGAGCATAACAAAGGAGGAGATATTGTGTAGCATCCATATAGGCCACAGGTCAAAGGAAATTCCATAGAGAGTGTCTCTTCTTTGTACTTGCATAATTTCTATACTAGATAAAAGAGGGCAAAGTAGTGTCACCTTCTAGTTGGGTTTTCTCTCATATTGGGTTTCTCAGATCATATCTTGTGTTTATTTGTAGATGCTGTGATTTTGTTTTATTGTTCTCTATTTTCCACATTTTATCTACTTCATGCATGAGAAAAAATCAGTAACTAAATATTCTAGAGATCTCAAGGAAAAATAACGTTAATAGTAGATATTTTCAATATTTCATTATATTTGTTGTCATGAACTGTTCTAGTGGAATATCCATGATAGTTTACATATCAGTGGAACCCTTAGTACTTATAGAAAGGCAACTCTTGAATGGCATGGAGCAGCGTGGCACCCTCAATATTGGTTATAGTTGTTAAGTATACATTAAAGTATGGTTGATTTAGCATGTGTATTTTATTTAGTTTGAGAAAAGTTAAAATGCATGATTGATTGATTTATTTAGTATATAGGTTAGTACATTTCATACAAAGAGAAATAAATTAATTAATTAAAAACCATTAGAAGAATAAATTCAATCCAGAATGTGCACGAAATACAAAAAAATAATAAGTTTAATTAACTAAAATCTAATGACTAGTGCACCCATGAATCAAGGAGAAGAATGACAAACTATGAATTGAAATTCAAATAAAAGCGTGGGAAAAGAAAAGATGGATTGAGAGATATTAGTGATGGTTAATAATTAACAAGAGTAGTAACTACTTGTGCACCCACTCAAATAGGAAAAGAGGAGAAGATCAAGGGAACATCTAGGAGTCAAAATAGGAGATGTAGTAGTTGGATGAAGATTATTCACTATTTAATATTTTTAAATAAGGAATTACTTGTGCATGTGAGTGATACATGAGTGGGTGAATAATAGGTAATCAATAAAATATAAAATTTCATTTGTGCATGAAATGGATATGTGTCTTGAGTCACAAAGCTTATAAAAGGAGGGGTTGGGCTAGAGATCATAATTTTTTCACCCTAATATTGGATGCTGGACACAATACTTAACTTTTTATTGAGGTGGGGATTTCCTCTTAATATTAATAGCTTAACTCTTTTCTCATTTTGCTAGATTTATACCTTTCATACAACTCCATGTAGCCCGAAGATCCTTCGGTAAAGAGAGTACCCATTGGAGTTGGTAGGTTGGTCAATTTGTAGACTGTAGATAGGAAAAGTAGATGCAAAAGGAATTTAAGCTCATCATTCAAATATCAAAAGGTTGAAAAGTGTTTAGTAATATTTCTTAAAGTTTTTTTTATATATATATGAAATATTTGTTATCTATTGAATGAAGAAATCCTAAGTTCAATGTAAAAAACGCATGATTATACACCTTTCAAATGGTTAATATTATTTATTTATTTTGAGAATTTTTATATGTGGTTCGTTTTAATCAACTAAATGTGCAATCAAGTGTATTTTTATTGTTTAGTGAAATAAAAAATAAAACAAAAATATAGTATGTAATAAGAATGAATCGAATGAACTCATTTCTCAATTATGTAAATTTTCCATATATTATGTAGTTTTCAAAACATTTTTTTATGAAATATATAAGAATTTATTAGACTCCGTGAATGGACCTAATAGTTAAGAACATGTATTTCTTTTTTAAAGATCAGATGTTCAAATCTAAAAGAAAGGGGATCATAATTGATTAAAAATGAAAATCAATACTATATATTGATTAGCTAAATTTATTTCCATATTATTCATTTATATGAGACAATAGAACTACTAATATTAATTAATTATACTATTAGTTAAAGTTATTTCAATTGGACTCAATTTTGTATATTATGTTGTACTAATAATATTATGGTTGATTAAAACCATTTGTTGAAACCCACATAGTATATAATGTGGGTATAACAATTAAGTGTTGAACCCATTGTTTTATTTCTATATATGAAATCACAATAACAGATTATACAACACAATAATGAGTGAATAGACTCATTTCCCAAAATGTAAATTTTTGACAAATTACATTGCTATTATATCCATTGAACTTTGTGTTTTATATCGCGTTGGCACCAATAAAGCCATGAAAATTTTTCAATTTTAGTTGAATTTGTACCCCATGGACACCTTAGTCACATTACCTTGGCATTAATGGATCCATGGTGATTTGCATTAAAGCCAAAATTGCATCCATTAAACCCTATACGGTATATAGTATATTGAATGGACACTATATATCCATAGCATATTGCATTAGTTGTAATATTTATATTTGAAGTTGATTTCATTTCTATTGAAATATGTATTGAGTTATGGTTAACACATTTGCACTAATAGTTAGAGTGTTAAGTGAAATGTTTTCATTTTGCATTGATATTATATATTTTTAATTGAATATTTTTTTGGAATTGATGATATATATTGATAAGAGAAATGATTTGATTGTGAATTGATATTAACATTGTTAATTTAAAAAAAAAAAAATGGGATCAATATGATATATTAGTATTAGAATTTGTTATTATTAATCCAAGGCCAGACTTTAGTAGGACTCTAGCAATCTATTCGTGGTTGAACATCAATTAATTTGAGTTTGAATACTAATATTTTCCAATTGTACATGAAACATAATAATTATTTTCGTAATATTTAAATTGCTTTTTTATAAACAATCTTATTGGTGAATAAGTTCATAGTCTTATTGCAGCATAGCTCTTAGATAATGTAATTTAACCTAAGTTTTGAACATGTTCGAAGTCTTATTGAATTACATTCTTAGATAACCTATACTTTATACACATGATCATTTTGTCACAATGTTACATTCCCTAAAGTCTTTAGGGAGTGCTACTTATGTCAAGGCTTTAAAGTAATATGAAAAATGATCATTTTTCTTCGAAAGTATTAATGGTATGCCTCCACTTCCTTGACTTTGGTTCACCTCCTCTCAACCAAATCAAATTTTCATATTCAAATTTTCATTGAAACCATATTGGAGTTATGCAACTCTCCTATACAACTATTGTTGAAATCATACTGGAGCTATGCAACTATACTGTACAACTGTAAGTCATTCAGTTAGTCATTCAATCAAAGATTTGTCTTTCTTTACTCTATATAAAAAACTTACTCTATATAAAAAAAATATATATGGATTTAGTTTACCAAACTCTATATGAATTTACCTTACCAAACTCTATATGGAAAAACTGAATTTATCTTAGTAATCAAAGTTGAGTTGCTTGCTTTCTCTTCTGCTTTAGATACTATGAGTATATTTGTAACGTCCATGTCTCCATACTCAAGTACATAAGTAAACTCATTTTTTTACAGCTTGAATGAACCTACATCAACCCATTTACTTCCAATAGAACAAGCAAATCGATTTTCGTCATCAACTTTTTTATAACTATCTGTACCATTCAAAATAGATCATATCACTATGGAGATAAAACATGGCATTATATTTTTTTATTCTACAACCACGCCATGGGTAGAACTCGCATGAGAAAGAAAGACGAGTATGGTAATGGACTATAATTTCTCAAATTCTCAAAAGATCATATGGAGTGGATGGTATAAGATTTTTAGAATACCAAGGTGGGTTGTACGGTCTCCGTAGGCTTGTAGCAACAATCAATTAACAAAATCAGACTTCTTTATTAGTCTTATTATGCATATTAGATCAACAAGAAGAGTCAACACCCAAAAAAAGGTTATTACTCAAATTATTTGGTGAGTTTTTCCAAAAACAAAAATCTAAATTCAGTAATTTCAATTACAAACGAATTTAAAGGAAATTAATTTTATCACATAATTTATTAGTCCTATTATGCAAATTAGATCAACAAGAAGAGTCAACACCCAAAATAATGGTTATTACTCAAATTATTTGGTTAATTTTGTCAAAAACAAAAATCTAAACTCAATAATTTCAATTACAAAAGAATTTAAAGAAAATTAATTTATCACATATATATACATATTAAGAAAGAAAATAAAATTTGTAGAATTTTATATTTTTTCCCTTCTTCTCAATTAATATTTTAAAAACAAAACAATTCTAAGTTTTTATTATATTTTAGATTCTATTATTTGATGAATAAAGTTTGAAGTTATATATATAGTTAGTTAGTTCAACCCAGAAAAAACTAAGTGTTCTACAATCCTTGTGGCCTGTACTCTTAGTATAAGAATCAAACTCGAATACCAATACACCTATGTAACTGATCTCACAACTAGTCTCACATAGCCAACTTTTAAAACTTATCCAAACTAATTACTTTGTACTTTGTAAATCTTCATTGTACACTTGAAGCTTCACGTTTACAATATAAAATTTTATCAATTACAAAATGGTGCAGTCTTAAAGTAGGATCACTCAAGTCGTGAATCTTTACTTTTGGTTGGTAAAACTGATTGTCCATTATTTAAAATGGCCATGCTGTCAGAAGAAAAGATAAAGTTTATAATTTTCCAGCCTACCAATCTGCTTTGGATCTATCGTATCCTTTAGCGTCGTCTTTATTTTTTTTTAAATTAAATTAATATTATTATTTCATAACTTTATATATATTTATAGATATATGATTGTGTCTAATATATCAAAATATATATAGAATTTATAATTTATTAGGAAATTAGAAATTTGATCGAAATAAAAAGATCCTAGTTCTATTTAGAACAAACTTAGAAGAAACTAATTTAACAAAAACTGAAGGGTCATGGGTATCAATCATCTTCCGATTTATTAAAAAATGGTCATTTGAAATATATTTTATAGTTTTTAATATAAAATATATTTTATATTGTAGACCCAATCTACCTTTTTCATATGTGTTGGCCCGATTTCACAATTTGGGAACTTTCCTGTCCCTAGCCACCACTTCCATTTCATTCGTTAAAGCTTACATTAATATATGGGAGGTATCTAACCATTCCCGAAAGTCTTCTAGCATATTTGCATTAAAACCCTAAACTAATATAACGTTGTTGACTAACTAATTATATCCATTAAATGTGGGTTTACATACATAAGAGGTTTAATTTGAATCATATAGATAGGACCAGATCCTCCATACTAGGAAAAAATCCACACTGATAAACTATTTTCTTGAATAAGCCAAGTAATTTATGAAAACAAACCTTATCCTTCCAAAAGCATTAAAATCCAAACTTAAATAAAGGGAACCCACTTGTTTTGGTAAACTACTTTGACCCTCTAGAGCCCAAATTTACAAGTTTGATTTGGGAAGATATGCTCATGCATGAGACTCCCATGGTACAAAGGTTTCATAGACTCTTGTCCATGAGTTTCTAACACTCTTGTCATGCCCTTGTTGCTTCTATCATGTCCACCTGAATCCCATACTTTTCTTTGTTGTTGTCCACTTGCTTGACTGCATTGTTGCTTTTATGTTATATCAAGTCTTTTGATGTCCTCTACAAAACATATTCCTTCCCAGATACTTTGAGCTTCATTTCATTTAGCATTCCCTCGGTAATACCTTGATGTGTGACAACTACAAAATATCTTCCTTCTCCATACTCATGTAGCTTCTTTATGAAAGGATGTGTGTTTTCATATTTAAAACTCATATCTCTATCTGTATCTTCTTTGTTGTCTACTACAATGTGTATTCCTCACAAATTTTGGGCTTTGGTAGCCATTTCTCCAAAATCTCTAACTCCTCATCATAATCTATGGGAATTACATCTGAACGTTGTTCTTCAATTTCTTTGTTCTTCTTATGATTGTCTTCATGGGCTAATCTCATGTTTTTGTGTTTGTAAACCCATGATATGTCTTCCTCAAACATGCATATATAAATTTCTCTAATAACTTAACAAAATTCAGGAGCGTTACTGCTATGATACCAATTGATAGAGACTAGATACTTCTATTTCCTCCATGTTTTAAACAAAGCTCTAATTCTTCAATTCTTTGCAATCATAAGTTATATTTCCTGTATGTAGCTGAAACTAAACACCAAAGTTAAAGGAATCATTGAAATGTTGCAGGAATGCATCATTGTGCTCTCTGATAATTTTCCTCTTCGCACAAATACAAAAACACTCTAATACCAATTGATGGGGACAAGGCCATCAAATATCCCTTTAGGAATTTTAACAACTACTCCTTCTAAGACAAAAACTATATGCAACTAGATTAACCTTAACTCTCTTATCCTTTATTAAACTTGTTCGAATCAATGCTACCGGATCCCAATATACAAGAAAACATTGACTTGCACACAATATTGTTGATGTTTGGACAACATCCGGAAGACATTCTCTTAGAATAATAATTAATAATATGATTATTGATTATTAAATATCATATATAATAAAGTAAATTATAATAATAAATAGTTATTGATTATTCAAGGGACGCATCCTTTCATGGATGGTCACCATTTGTTCCCTATATATGGAACACTCATCGTTGTAATAATATATCGATCATATCTCATATGAAGAAAAACAACATGGTATCAGAGCAGGACTGGGCTTGAATCCCTCACGATAGGGCCCAAGAAAATGAGAAAGTTGTTGTCCAGACCTAGCCTATTGGATACAAGTATCTTGGAAGGGATTACACTAACTTTTTAGTGGATCGATGTCTGATTGAAGCTAGTATTAAGGTCAATCAGATCGTATAGAAAATTGAAAAACAATATGAAGCGTTGAGCTATTAAATGATCTACGATGAAGGAGTGTGGACACTTGTTCGTTTGTGGTTGCATTGCGGCCCTGCTTCTCTATTTTTGTCAAAAGATTTGGACCCCCTTGCAATTGAGGTTTCGGTGCGAGGTTACCTGCGTTTGAGTTTGAGGTTCTAGAACATTTGTTTATGGTTCCAATTGGTGGTTCCCATGATGGCGCATTGAGGTTCCGTCTGGCGCAACTTTTGGACTGCGTCTCGCAATACCATGACGACTTCCATCGATTGAAACAATTACCAAGTGGGTTTGGACCTGGACATTGAGGCAGACAAAGGGGAAGAACTCAGTCTCAATGTCATCGTGTAGCTCTAGGTTGTTAGTGCCAAAGATGATGGGAAAATCATATTCCATGCAAATGATAATGGGTGCAGAACCTATGTACAACGCCCACTGCTTTTTGGAAATGAAGCTAAATAACGCCCTTACCCCAACTTCGTAATGTCATGGGGTTAATGGCGCTGTTGCGTATGTATATGTGAAAGCACCAACAATTGGCTTGGTCAGGTTCCTTTTGCATCAAAGGGCTATTCGATATTTTTTTTAAAAGAAAAGATCCTCCTAAAGGGATTTCCAAAGTAATTTGAAGTTTCCAAATTCAGGTAATGTAGCCATCAGAGCTCATGATAACCATGAGAAAGGAGGATCAAGCATGACCTACTCCTTTTAACAATGCGAACGAAGATATTGGACTATTCTAAGATGCACCAAGATCGTTTGTGATAAGAGGGACAACTTGCAAATTGCGGCGTAGGGTGATCACTAGACCCCGAATTGACTAAGGAAGATCATCGATGTATTCCACAGTTGTTTGGAATGTAACTATTGGTAGACCATGTGAAATGGAGGATGCTTCTATTTTATAAGACGATGTTGTAGACTAAGGGACTATGCACATATGATCTAGGTACAAAAGTGGGATTTATGAAGTCACTGACCTCTGATCGTGATTGTGGTTCTATTCTACTTGTATATATTATTTTTGAGATTCAGGATACTATCTATAGTGTGTACATCTCTCGCCAAGAAGTTTGGCTCACTCCATTGTAGTTTAGTCTCTGCATATGAATAAGAAGAGAGAGATTTCCATAAAGTATGTGAAGAAGGCCATTCAAACTTGATTATAGTGTGCTCTAGATCTCTGTTGACACATGATCCTTTGGTTCCTTTGAAAATATGTTGGTGCAATAGGAACCTTGATCTGTTGGGAGTCGACCACTTTAAAAGTGCATAACCCATATGCCATGAATGTCAACTTAGCTGTTTTGTAATTTCCTGGAAAGGAAAATGCTTGTGGGTGATTTAGGCTGCCATATGGAGACTAATGGAGGAAAAGCTAGCTTTATTGTCAGAGGGAGTAGAAACAGAGGAGTAACCTCCATCTCCAGAGTGAGTGCTGATGTTTTTAGCTTCCTAGGACATTGATTTCATGAGGAAACCTCAATATGTCTTGTGAGACATTGGTTCCATGAGGGAACCTCGATATGTATTAGAAATTGGTTTCATGAGGAAACCTCTATATGTAAAATATGGTCCAAGATCACTTATATTGATCAGCCCCAAGGGACTAGCCACCCCTTGTAGGATCAATTCTTGTGCATATAAACTACATCCATGACTGTAGTGTATGTTCAGAACATAATTCCTCATAATATTTTGAGGAACATGACTCTTGAGGAGGCCTTCACCGTAGTTAATCTTGAGGTTGGACATTTCAGGATATTTTGGGTGTCCAACATACATTCATGTACACAAGAAGAAAAGGACCAAGCTATACCATTCAGGAAGAAAGAGTACATTTGTAGGGTACAATGAGTCTTTGAAGGCATACCGGATATACATCCCTGGTCAGAGACAAATTGAGGTGAGAAGAGATGTTACCTTTGAGGAGGAGTTACCCTTCAAGAGATATAGAGGATCTCACATGGATATTAATAGTGAGACATAGGAAGAGATGGTGCCTTCTCCCCCTCACCCTCCAAAAATTCAGAGGGAAAGGATTGATCCTATTGACCCAATTGATCTTATTGATCTTGCAGCTCCAATTGATATTCCTAGAGATATTGCAGTAGGTAATAAGAGACCTACATGGGATCGTTGGAATCTACAGGAGGTAGAAGGACATGAAGATCCTTGTGGTACCTTTCGAGAGAGAAAGAGACCTCAGAGATATCCATGCTATGCTGCAACTATGAGCCACATCATTGATTATGAGCCTTCCTGTTATGAGGAAGAAACTACTCATCCAATATGGAGAGATTGCATGATGGAGGAGTATTAGTCCATCATGAAGAATGATGTGTGGGATATTGTTTCGAGGCCTTAGGGGAAGTTTGCAGTGACTTCCAAATGGATCTACAAGATCAAACACATAGTTTACGGGAGTATCAAGAGGCACAAAATGAGATTTGTTGCTAGAGGATTCTCTCCGGTGGAGGGAATAGATTATGAGGAGACTAAATAAACCACCTCAATATTGA